>JANSVA010430271.1:5609-19191 GCA_025504915.1 Erythroxylum reticulatum | reverse complement strand
TTTATATGTAAAATATTTAAAAATTATTGTTATTTTATATTAATTGTCATTATTATTTATTATTAAGATTTTTGAAAATATGGTTGATGTAAATAGTAAACTAGTAAAGTATATAGTACAACTGTACAATATACTAATATGGACTATTTTGCAATTTTTAAAACTTTTAGGGACTATTTCATAATTTTAAAAAATTTCTCGAAACGGTACCCGGTATCGACCGGTACCTGTACAGTTCCGTTCCAGAGCTCAATCCGGTACCGAGCCCTATACGGTATTCATAACTTTGATCCATACCCTCCTCAGTATACTTGATTCAAAGTTTCACCAATAACTCTAGTATATAAACTAGGCGGAAAGTCCCTTACCTTTTCAGTGTGGGACACAAACCAAAGAAAGAAAAAGAGAGGTTCCAAGTTTTGGGGCAACACCAATAAGTGATATGCAATTTTGGGTCGACACGATGATGCTACAGAAAGATGGGGAATAGGTTGACGAGAAAAGATGGGGAAAATGAAGTTAACATGAAATTTAACTTATACCTAATATTCATGTGGAACTTATTATATCTGATGTAGTTTGTTATGTCAGTTTTGTTAACAGATAGTCTAACGTATAGCTATTTTTATAAAATTTGAAAATTTAAGTATTTTATTATCACTTTTAAAAATTCAGACTATAATTACAGAATTAACTAAAGTTTGGAATTCCTTAATAACTAACCTAATAAAATATAGAGTTTTAGAATATTTACTACAAGATAGTAGGTTTATCGGATGTAGATCGTTATAAAAGACTAAGAGTGATATTAAAAGTTAAGTGGAGAAGTACAAGTCTAGTAGCTAACGGCTATAACCAATGAAATAGTATTAACTACTAAGAGAAGTTTTATCGTGTTTCTAATAAGAACTCTTAATATGACAGTGTGGCTCATTTTAATATAAAACTTTATCAAATAGAAGTAAGAAAGACTTTCTTAACTAGAGATTTAAGTGAAAATGTTTAGTTCAACTTATTGGTTTTAAGATAATTAAGAAAGAAAATATGTTTTTTAAGCCCCAAAAAGTCAATATACGAGTTATAAATAAGTTTCAAAATAGTGGGATCTCAATTTGATAAAATTATAATTGGTAACAATTTCTAGAAAAATATTGTTAATCAATGTATATATAAAGGTCAATGTAGCAAGTATATATTTGTAGTTTTATATGTTAATGAATTTTTTACCCATTTTTGATGACATTTATCTTTTGATTGAGACAAAATAACAATTGCATATCCATTTTGACATCAATGATCTTGATAAAGCCTCATATATCTTAATAGGTCAATAACATTCTCAGATTATTTTAAAATAACTATGTTAATCATATTTTAAAAAGGTTTAATATATAATCTTATGCTTCCATAAAAACTCCAATTGTTAAGGTTGACAAAGTTCTTCAAGACCTAATGTCCTTATAATGATGTTGACAGATATCAAACAAAGGTAGTCCTTTATGATTTTATTGTTGGTAGCATAATGTATGCTCAAGTATGCACATGTCTTGATATTGCCTTTTTGGTTAGTGTGCTTAGTATCTTATATGGCCATATTGGTGTATTGACACTCTTGAAGTAGTTAGTTTTAATGACTTCCATCATACAAGTTGTTAAGATATGGAGCCTGATAAAATATTATGAACTTTACATTAGGCCCATGATCATAGACCCAACTACATTTTGTCTTTTGTATTCTTCTGGGCTTAAAAATTATGATATATCTTTTGTATTCTCCTGGGTGTATAAATATGTTCTATTCTCTTAGTGTATCGTGTTGTTGAAAACATTCGCAGTGAAATAAAACCCTAGCCACCGTGGACATAGCCAAACATTAGTAAACCATTTAAATTTGTGTGTTTGTTTATTTTCCACACTGTTCTTTGATTATTTTGATTGATCGTCCATAACAAATGGGATCAGATCTTGGTTCATATCACAACAATCTGAAAAGATGGAAAGCACGAAGATTCAAGTTGAGAAATTCGATAGAAATCATTTTGGTTTCTGGAAGATGTAGATGGAAGATTATCTATATCAGAGAAACCTCCACGAACCTTTGTTAGGGATGAAACCAGAAACCATGAGATAGAAGGTTTAGGATCTGAAAGATTGGCAGGCACTAGGGTTAATTTGTTTGTCGTTAGTAAGAATCGTTGCTTTCAACATTGTTAAGGAGACAACGACTACAGGAGTATTGAAGGCTTTGGCAAACATGTACGAAAAACTGTCTGCTATTAATAAGGTATATCCGATGCGTCACTTGTTCAATCTAGAGATGCCTGAAAGTGGATCTAATGCAGATCATATTAATGAATTTAATATGATTATCATTCAATTACATTTAGTGGATATTAATTTTGATGATGAGATTAGAGCCATAATTTTGATGTCCTTTTTACCTGAGTCGTGGGATACTGTTGTTTTTACAATAATCAGTTCGCGTGGTTTTGAGAAGCTAAGGTTTGATGAAGTCCGAGATGTTGTCTTAAGCGAGAGCATTCGTAAAAGGGAAATAGGAGATTCATCTAGTAACGCACTCAGTGTCGAGGGAAGGGGCGGGAGAAAGTCAAAAGGAGGCCATAGTAAATATGGTTGATCGAAATCAAAAGGGTGTGGAAAATCTAAAGACAAAAACAAGGTTTCTTGTTGGAACTGTGGTGAAAAAGGACACTTCAAGAAGAACTACCCTAAACGCAAGAAGAAGAAATGCCAGAAAAACAATAAATCCTATGAAGATGATGATTTTGTATGTTCTACGGAGGACATTGGTGGCACCTTAATTCTTAGTGTGGATAGTCAGGTTGACTCGTGGATACTTGATTCTAGTACATCATTCCACTCTTCTCTGAGCAGAGAATTATTCCATAATTTCAAGTCTGGAAATTTTGGAAAGGTGTATCTTGCTGATAATAAAGCCTTGAAGATTGCAGGAAAGGGGGATGTGTGTATACAAACCTCAGGTGGAGGTAGATGGAAGCTGCAGGATGTTAGATATATTCTTGACTTAAAGAAGAACCTGATTTCTATTAGTCAGTTGTATAGCACGGGTTATAGGACAGTGTTCGGGGAGAGTTCTTAAAAAATTATAGGGAGCTATGGTGATGGCACGAGGCACAAAATCTGGAACTTTATACAGTACCGTAGGGTGTTTGAACATGGTCGGTAGTCGATAGTACATTAAGCTCAAGTCTGTGGCACAACAGAATAGGAAACATAAGTTATAAAGGGATGAAGATGCTAGCTTCAAAGGGGTATCTATAAGGTTTGAAATATGTTGATATGGGTTTTTGTGAGAGTTATGTTATGGGAAAGGAGAAATGGACTTTTGGGTGTGCTGCCTATATCCATATTGATCTAGAGAAGAGAGACAAGCTTGACGGAAAGGCTTTAAAATGCTATTTCATTGGGTATAGTTCAGATTAGTTTGGATACAGCTTTTGGGATGATAAGAATAGGAAGATTTTGAGACACTGTGATGTGACAATTGATGAGAATGTCCTGTATAAGGAGAAGTTTGGGGTGCGATCTGAAGATGCAGAAGAAGTGGGAGTTGAGGTTGAGTTGTAGGAAAATCCAAAAAATATTGTTGCAGAACAAAATCAGCATCCAGTCACACCTGAGCCAGTGTTGAGAAAATCTACCAGAGTTATCAGGTCACTAGAATGGTATTCACCATCCTTGTATTATTTGTTGTTGACTGATGGAGAGGAACTAGAATCCTTTGATGAAGCTTTGTAGGTGAAGGATTTAATCAGATGGGAGCAAGTCATAAATGATGAGATATGGTCACTTAAGAAGAATGATACTTAGGAGTTAACTGAGTTGCCTGTAGGGAAGAAAGTTTTGTTGAATAAGTGGGTCTATAGGAGGATCAAGAATGAAACTGATGGTATATTTAGGTTCAAGGCTTGATTGGTGGTTAAGGGATATTCACAAAGGAAAGGTATTGACTACACTGAAATATTCTATCATGTTGTGAAGCTAACTATAATCATAATTTTGTTGAGTACTATTGCAGCAGAGGACTTAAAACTTAAACAGATGGATGTAAATACAACATTTTTATATGGAGATCTGGAGAAAGAAATCTACATGCAGCAACCTAAGGGATATGAGGTTCCTGGTAAGGAACACATGGTGTGTAAGCTCAAGAGGAGTTTGTATGGATTAAAGCAGGCTCCAAGATAGTGGTACAAGAAGTTTAACTCCTTTATGTTTAGAAACGATTTTCATAAGAGTGAAAAAGGATCAGTGTTGTTACATCAAGAAGTTTACTGACTCCTTTATTATTTTTCTCTTGTATGTGGATGACATATTAATTACAGGTTCAAGTATGGAGGAGATAAATAATCTTAAAGGGAGATTGTCATCAAAGTTTGAGATGAAAGATTTGGGTGTAGCAAAGCAGATTCTAGGGATGAGGATTTCTCGAGACCGGTCTGCTAAAATTCTAAATCTATCCCAGGAGCAATACATTGAGAAGGTGTTGTCCAGATTCAAAGTTGATGATGCTAAGCCCAGGATCACGTCTTTGGCTAACCATCTCAAATTGTCAAAGGAGTAATCACCCAAGACAACTGAGGAACACGAGCACTTAGAAAAAATGCCTTATGCTTCTACAGTTAGGAGTTTGATGTATGCTATGGTCTGCACTAGGCCTGATATAACATATACAGTATGAACTGTGAGTAAATACATGTCAGATCTAGGGAAAGAGCATTGGGAAGCTGTGAAGTGGCTTCTGATATACTTGAAAGGAACAGTTAGCAACTCACTCTGTTATGGGAATGGTAAGGTAGTACTAGAGGGTCTTGTTGATGCTGATCTTAGTGGAGATGTGGATTCAAGCAATAGTACATCTGGGTAAGTCTACACTATAGATGGGATAGTAGTGAGTTGGATGTCTAAACTTCAGAAGTGTGTCTCTATGTCATCTACAGAGGCTGAATATGCTGCAATAGCTAAAGTCGGTAAGGAGATGATATGGATGACTGATTACTTGGAAGAGTTGGGTAAGAAGCAGCATGACAAGGTTCTCTTCACTGACAGCTAGGGTGCCATACAACTAGTAAAGAACGCAATGTATCATTTTAGAACTAAGCACATCCGATGCAGGTACCATTTCACTCCCAATTTGGTGGAAGAAGGTGAGATGTGTTTGAAGAAGCTTGATGGTGCTA
This sequence comes from Erythroxylum reticulatum, assembly GCA_025504915.1. Classification (NCBI taxonomy): domain Eukaryota; kingdom Viridiplantae; phylum Streptophyta; class Magnoliopsida; order Malpighiales; family Erythroxylaceae; genus Erythroxylum; species Erythroxylum reticulatum. The sequence goes on along the minus strand of JANSVA010430271.1, from coordinate 13,969 downwards.
AGAATCCAGCAGACATGTTGACTAAAGGTGTTGATACTAGGAAATTGGGGCTGTGCAAGGTCTCAATTGGTCTTCTACCATAGCGTGGGAGATGTTGCGGCTAGGTGAGTTTTTTGGGTACATTGGCATGGAGAATGAAGATGGTTGGGTTGACTGGATCAGTCTCCAAGTGGGAGAATTGTTGAGATATGGAACTTGATAAAATATTATGGGCTTTACAATAGGCCCACAATCGCGAAATTACATTATGTCTTTTGTATTCTCCTGGGCATATAAATACGTTCTATTCTCCTAGTATATTGTGTTGTTGAAAAAATTCACAGTGAAATAAAACCTAGCCTCTGTGGATATAGCCAAACATTGATGAACCACATAAATCTGTGTTTGTTTATTTTCCACACTGTTCTTTGATTATTGTGATTGATCATCCATAACATATATATGTGATTGAGTGTTCATAAGATTGTGTAATTAATAATGTGTGTATGCAATATGTGTTTTGCATAATGTTGATGTGCAGGATAAAACATTTGCATCCAGACATTTTCGAATCATAGAAGCTAATGCTAATCTGGAGCATACTGTGAGTCAACCTAGATGGTCTTACTTTAAATGATTGTTATGTTTAAATTCTGCATTGAAAATATGTGAATGTGATTATGTTGATTCCGGACGTTGACTATCTAAGGCATTTGATGTATGAAATACATATTTAAAATGCTCATTGAATGTGAATTTGACAAAATAAGTGATTACACAACATTTTTTTATTGAATGCCAGACTAAATCCGATGATAAATGTGAAAGTGAATGTGTAAAGTGAAATAAAGTGACTAATTGATCTTATGTGATTGATGCATTTCATTACATGAATGCATGACAACATAAAGGTTGTTGTGACTGGAATAGCCAATAAAAAAGAGCTTAAAGCTCAGAAAGTGAAAAAGAATTTAAAGCTCATAATGCAATCAAAAGCCCAAGGCTCACCATGTATAATGAGCTCGGTATCCCCAACAAATACGGATAGTTATCAATGAGCCCATATTCATAATGGATATGGGACAATTATAAGCACTCGGTCACAACAATAACAATTAAAAGTGAGTCTCATGAGCACTACATATGCATATGATATGTATAATTTAAATGGTTGAAATAAATAGTTTGAATGATTTCTAAATGTGATATATGATTTAAGTGAATATGAAATGTATGTGACTCAACATGTTGAATTGATAAAGTGATGTGAATTACGTGATTATATGAATTGACATGTTATGAGATTGACTGAGCCATCGAGGATAGTCCACTTACTCAATTAGCAAAACTCACCCCAAAATTACAACATTATTTTTTAGGTTTAGAGAAGGCTCTAGTTAGACAAATTGGAGTTAAGTCACTGCATTCAAGTAAGAAATAGATGTTAGGATCAGTTTGCATCTTCATTTGTATTTCTTTATTTTTGTATAAAATTATGTATTGTCCAATTATTGTATCATCTGTAATTGAATAATTCTATTTGTAATAACTTTCCAAATTGGAAATGTTTGTAAATAAGATTGATTAATGAGTGTAGTAACACTTGTAAATGAAAATGTTTAAAAATAAAGTAGGCCTAATTTGTTTATTGATTTTCCATATATACGTATGTTGTTTTGAAAAATTTGTAATGAGTTTGATTGGCTGACTATTCTAGCATGCCTCCCTCATAGAGTATGTTCTCAAATACCGTTGGTATGTTAGGGGATATGCTCTATAAGAGTGGGATGCTACAAACATAGTCAGTCTAATAGGAGTTAACACTTTGACCATACTCTGAACCAAGTGGAGTATAGATGGTGAAAGGATGAATTGCATGGCAACATTATGTATGGAAGGGTTCGTAGTCAAACCACTGACGTTCCAGTCAATTGGGGGTTATGACATGTTGCTAGATACCACTCTTAACTTACTTGAATTAAGTTTTAATTCAAGTAGCCAACATAGCCAGGAACCTAATGGGTCACACATACAGGAGATTCGAATGATGAGTAAAATGGTCTTGAATGGTGATTCAAGATATGAGAGAGTGTTTTGGGATTGTATCGTGATGTGATCGTGGTAGAAAGCGTTGTATAGAATGGATTAGAAACAAGTGTTGTTGGCTACCAATTTGGCCATTAACTTCTCAAAACTCCCATTAATGCATGTTATTCATAGTCATTAACTTCCCAAAACTACCATTAATGCTTGTTATTTATGGTCATCAACTTCCCATAACTTCCATTAATGAATGCTATTCATGACCATTAACTTCCCATAACTTCCCAGCAGTGATAGGGGTTATAAAAGGCCAAATGGTGTAGAAAATAAAGATAATTTTTTATGGATCTTGTGTAAGATATAAGTGAAAGAAAGTTTATTTATTATACACGCACACTCTTTTTCTCTCTAACTCTTACAAGATTTCTTGTCTTTACTAGCATAAAGAAAGAACAATTCTCTCACAAGAGTTCATTATAAGTCTGTTGGGTAAATTGGCATAGAGAATGAAGATGGTTGGATTGACTAGATCAGTCTCCAAGTGGGAGAATTGTTGAGATGTGGAGCCTAATAAAATATTTTGGATTGTACACCAAGTATGGGGGTAGGGGTCCCCCTCCCGAAAGTGGAGGTTCAGGGGCAGTAGGCCCCGAGATAAAAATATGTTATGTCTTTTGTATTCTCCTAGACGTATAAATATGTTCTATTCTCCTAGTTTACCAGTTATTAAAAACATTCATAGTGAAATAAAACCCTAGTCACCGTAGACGTAACCAAATATTGGTGACCCATATAAATCTATGCGTTTATTTATTTTTTGCACTCTTATTTAATTATTGTGATTGATCATCTATAACACATGTTGTATAGATGATAAAAATGCACTTATATGTAAATCTTTGTGATGATAAGAGCAGTTATTTCATATAAAAGTATGAAATAGAAACATATTTTTTTATTATTAAGGCAAAGTATATAGTGTGATATATGATTATTTGTCATGAATTATGGCTGTAAAATTTAATTTCAGTAGTAAGAGTTATGGACTCCATTTTGAGAAAGTTGAAATTGTATTATGACACTTTTGCTATTATGTCTCTCTCTCAAAATACTAGGAGCACTTTTTACTTTAAGGATATTAACATTAAGTTCTCTATTATCACAAAGAAAGTTATATAGTTTGTAATTATTATTTAGCACTTGCCTTTGAACTTCATACTGGCAGACCTACTACTAAAGGACCTACTACTAAAGGATTATTGTTAAGAAATAAGATGCATATGATAAGAATAGATTTTTATAGAAAAACAAATAAGAATATATTAATAAAGTTCGGTCAATTGGGTGTACTTACATCCTCGGAAGTCAAGAGTAGATGATTTTACTATAATGGATTTGTACAAGCATAATTAATTGTAAACTCTAACTATTATAGTTAAATATAATTTGTCTTTTTAATAAGCCTAGTTTAACTTAATTATGATTATAATAAGTCCTAAAATCCTTTTAGAGTTTGAAATATACCAAAATTGTGTTTATGTATAATGCTAGCTTGGGGCACAGTCAAGGATTTCACTGTTTCTTGTCACACTTAAATATGAGTTTAGCCATTCTCGTGTCCTAAAGTATGGATCCTTTGGCTTCTCTGCACATCTAACATAAAATGTGATATGATTATGTTTTAAATTGTATCTTTTGCAAGAAAAACTTTGTCGCACTAAGCTTTCACCTCTAATTTTTATAAAAGAACACGTCATCGGCTATGCCTATGTCCCAAGATGTGTTCACCTAAAAGAAATCCAACAAACACTAATTTTCTTCTTAAAGCTCTAATACTTCACCCACATATATGAGTCATACAAACTAATCTCTACCTTGGAAAATATAATATGATTAGCCAATAAATTCCAAGAAATGCCTATAATATTCCATGTGCATATAAATGATCCATATGTAAAAGTCTCCACATTAGTGAATATACTCTATATAGGTTGGATTGTAACTACACCAAATACCCCAAGACATTAATCAAATCCAAGTGATGCTTGAAGTCCTCCTTGATAATCAACTTTGACAATATATCAACTCCATCTACAAAGTGTGAACCTTTTTCTAATAAGATCTTTCTAAATGCACACAATTCATTGGCCTTATGAAACTTCACATCCTTTACCATAACATTTATTCATCTACCTGTCTCCTAACTAATCATGGTCCTATAAAAGGTAGTTAGATCTTCATCACTAATTATAGAAGCATACACGATTGAGTCTTCCGAAATATATCTATTTGACGATCAGATGGTTTGTCTTACTCTATCTATGACTATAACATATTGATATTTTCTTCTTAACATTGTTTATTTTTTCAAACTAGAAATTATAGCCCTTTGAGCATATATTCTAGGTTATTTTATACTAATCTTGACACATATTCTCTATATGTTTGTCTCATTATGTGCCACTCCTTAAACACTACATCTATAAAAGATTCCTTAAACTTTTTATCAATATAAAACTTGCGCAAATTTACTTTCTAGGAGATGACCTAGTTGCATATGTCATAATGCAATACTAACTTCCTTCAACTCTATAACAATTTCTGCACCTAAAACTACATAGATGTTACTCGATAATTTTAGTCTTTTGATCATATTCATCGCACTATTTACTACTTTAACATTGTCTCAATCAATTTTATATCCAAAATTGTTCACATTTAAGATACTTAAATAAATCAAATTCTTCCTTAAATCTATTACATATGGGACACTATTCAACCTCCTAATAATATTATTATTCATCTTAATCATGACATGTCATGTTGTAATGAATTTGTAAGCTTTATCATCTCCTAATAAGATAGTGCCAAAGTTTCCTGAAGTTTATGTCACAAACCAATCTTTATTTAGTTTCATGTAATGTAATCATCATATATCCAAAATTTGTTCATCCTAAAGTTAACTAGTTAAAACATAAAGCAATGTCTCCATCATTGTAATTTTAGCCCTTAAGTTGTACCACATTAGCAAACCTTGACAAATAATCAAATTTTCTTTTATCCCTTTACTTCTTCTTATTTAAACAATCCCCTTAATATGCCCAATATCCTCATACTTGTAACATCAAATATCATTTTACCCTTGGGTTTAGATCTCCGTTTAGATAAGTTATCCTTACTTTGCTTTTCGTTATGATATTGACTTTTCATTACATACATTCCTTCATCTTTAGAACTTTCATTAGAATTTAATCTTTGTTGGTTATGAGCCAATAACATAATGATGATATCCTCTAAACCAACTGTCTCCTTTCCTAACGTAAGTATAATCATCAAAAGTTTATAAGAAAGAAGTAAGAAAAAAAGAATATTACTTTATCATTTTACCTTCGACCTTAACAAGTCACTAACTATTTAATTAAACACATTGATATGTTATTCTAGATACATTCCTTCTTGTTTCTTTATATTATATATTTTTTTTCCAAATGCAACTTATTTTTTAGAGACTTTAACATGTACATAATTAATAATTTGTTTTATATCTACATAGTGGATGCAATCTCTATAATGTAATACATGACCTCATCTACTAAACAAAGTCTATGGTTTTAGTTTCATGCAGTTATAACACTTCTCAATCGAGATCATCCATATCTTCTAACTTATTCTCCTACAGCCCCTTTAACATCTCTTACTATAACAAGAAATATTTCACACTTTGTTACCATAATTCGAAATTCCTAATTCTATTAAACTTTTCCACTTCAAAATTTACAATCAAAGTTATTATTAATTTAATGATGCTCTAATACAACTTATCTAGAAATAAGATTTATGCAGTAAGAGTATTTATTATGAAAGAAATAAATGAAAAAGACAAAATAAGAGGAATTTTAATGAGGTTTCAATTGACTATGCCTACATCCTCGAGAGTCAAAGGTGTTTGATTTCACTATATTGATTAATAACTCCCCTCAATTCTTGAGGAATATATACTTCATATCCTTATTCACCATCATTTGTGAAGGTAATTTGTTGAATATATGTAGGTGCTTGAAGTTGTCTATTGAAATTTTGAGGTTTGTATCTTTATACCCCTTCTTGATTTTTATAGCTAAAATTTGGATGGTCCATCCATCCTAGATTATAACAATTTAATAAATGTTATACTTTTGTTGAGGTTGACCATGAAATCTCCCAATTACATTATTTTCTTAAATGAAGTTTGTTGCATTATAGGGCACATACATATAGGATACCTAGAGAATGAACATATTCTATACTCGCTTTGATTATGAAAAATAAAGTTTATGAATGAATTAAGGATTTTTTATTAACTTTCTTTGATCAAATTGTACAAATATATGTAAAATCAGAGAAAGGTACATATATCTACAACTAGAAATTCTAAGAAATATTTATAAAATATCGACTTAGAAATCAGGATCTTAAACTAAAAAGGAAACAAAGATAATCCTTATTAACCACCACTAATTTTGGTAATCTTTATCAACTTTCTAACAATCGCCTTTAAGTTCATGAATATATATCAAACTGTCCTAGCTTGCTTACATTTGAATCAAAACCAAGTATAAGTAATGCTTTACTAAGGATATCAGCTTTTTATGATCTAGGTGGCACATAAGACAAATTTATCTTTCACCTTCAATCTTCGTTTTGACAAAAAAATTTTCAATCCAAACATGCTTCATACAATCACACTATATAAGGTTATGAACTATTGCAATTGCTGACTTGTTGTTACTCTATAATTGCATGGGATCCTTTAATGGGATGTTCAAATCTAATAGATTATTTCCAACTAAAATAAACTCACAAAGACCTTGTGCTATTGCTCTATATTCTACTTTAACAGTACTTCTTGCCACATCCATTTATTTCTTAAATTTTCATATAACAAGATTTCCCAAAGCTTTATACAATAGTCAACAGTAGACTTAGTATCTTTAACTGAATTTGCTTAGCTTCCATCTACAAATCCTTTTATCACAAAAGGCTTTCCAAGCATTCCTTTCAAGTACCTAAGAATTTGGTTAACTACATCATGCTGCCTTTTCATAGGATCATGCTAAATTTACTGACCACACTAACACTATAAGCAATATTAGCCCTAGTGAGTGATAGCTTTCTTTATATGCTAAAGGGTCATTCTTAAAAATCTTATGCTTATAGTTCTTTTCTAGTGTTGTGCTTACAAGCTAACAACCTAATTTTCCTATCTTCTTTAACAAATTTAGGGTGTATTTTCTTTGAGAGATGAAAATACGACTTACTGTTGCTTATTTCTTTTCCAAGAAAATACTAAAGCTTTGTAAGATCTTTAACCTTAAATTCATATTGCATTAGGTTCTTAAAGTTTGTTATCTCTTCATTGTCATCACCTATGATTACCATATCATCAACATAGTAATAAAAATTGACTTCTTCTCGTCCTAAGGTTGTTTTACAAATAAAGTATGATTAGTAATCGACTTGCTCTTTGTAATCAACTTGCTCTTTTTTATAACTGAATTGTTTCATAAGTATGCTTAACTAGGTAAAGCAAGCCCTCAAAGATTATTTAATCAATAAACGGAATCTTTTAACTTACACACATAATTACTTTTTATCGTCTCTTCCATTTTAACTGGAATCCTCATGTACACTTATTCTTCTAGATTTCCATTTAAGAAGGCATCAAACATGTCTATTTGATGTAATTCCCAATCTAGGTTAGCTATCAATATTAAAAGAACTATGATGGAATTAAATTTTACAACTTGTGCAAAAGTTTCATCATAATCATGTTGATAGGTTTGCATATACCCTTGATTAACCAAGTGAGCCCTATATCTCTCTATTTGCCTATCTAAACCAACTTTCAATAATGTCCTATGTTTCATTATCTTTTAAGGCCTTCATTTCTTCTATGAATGCAACTTTCCATCTTAAATCTTTCAAAGCTTTATGGAAGTTGATAGGAATTTTCACATTATCCAATTGAGACATACATGCCATATACTCGTTAATTAAGTGGGAATATGAAAAATGGTTTAAAACTAGATTATGAATACAAGATCTTACCCCTTCTTGATAGCAAAGGGAACATTTAGATCATCTATTGTAACAGTACCTTGAGGACAACATTATGATGTAAGATCATCTTCAGCTTTACATACTTAGTTTTGCTAAACAACTTATGGTAGTCTCCTTGAGTACACACGCAGTTCACCTTATTATTGAATACAAGATCTTACACCTTCTTGATAGCAAAGGGAACATTTAGATCATCTATTGTAACAGTACCTTGAGGACAACATTATGATGTAAGATCA
>JANSVA010430261.1:0-19191 GCA_025504915.1 Erythroxylum reticulatum | reverse complement strand
AGTTAGAGTTAGACCTTAGGAAAAGCGACAAGTGTAAGTTGCTTTTATTAATTGTCAAAAGTAAGTTTGAGTTATTCAAGAGTAAAAAGGGAGTTTTATCCTGTTTCCTAAGTTCTTTCCTTGGCATTATCTTCTCCGAATTCTTCCCATACAGAGATTTTTTCCATCAAAATCCTTTTGGGAGTTAACCTTACCTTTTCATATCCCTCACCACTTCCTCCCCTGCTAAGTGTCTCTGCTGCCTGAAGACAAAAAAAAAACAGAAGTTGGTTAGTATTCATAATGGTTTACGTAATGTTGTATGGAGTTAGGGTTTGAAGATAGTTGAAGTTTTTGCAATCTTCAACAAGTAATGAATATAATTGTTAGAGTTGTGGATTTCTGAAACAAAGTTGATGAATTTATTTTCAGTGCATGATTATAGAATTTACTTATATTTATATTCTTAAACACTGTGTTAAGGGGATGAAAATTGTGGATATGTTTCTATTTGGTTTTTGATGGATTGTTAGTGATCAGATGTTGTAGAAATGGTTCTTGGAGTTGAAGTAGCAATAAAATGATGTATAGGATTAGTGTAGAGAGTTAGATATGGAAAGGTGATAGGCTCTATTTCTTCATTGTGTAAGTATGAATATATAGGTGTTTATACGTGAGTTGATGAAAACTTAGTGATATTCAAGAAAAAGGTTTTTGAGTCCAGGAGTGTAAAGACGTATTGTCTAAAAAGACATATCGTCTGTAAAGATGTATCATCTTAGGTTGACTTTTGCTTCTTCTTAAGTTGCTCATCTGTATCATCTTAGGTTGATTTCTGCTTCGTTTTAAGTTGACCATCTGTATCGTTTTAGGTTGATTTTTGCTTCGTCTTAAGTTGATCATCTATATCATCTTAGGTTAACTTTTGCTTCATCTTAAGTTGACCATCTATATCATCTGCTTTTTTCCATTCGTCTACTTTTTCCTATCGTCTGCTTTTCCACTCGTCTACTTTTTTCAATCGTCTACTTTTTCATTCGTCTGCTTTTCCATTCGTCTGCTTTTTCCAATCGTCTATTTTTTCAATCATTTGCTTTTTTGAATCGTCTACTTTTCTATTCATCTACTTTTTCAATCATCTGCTTTTCCATTCATCTGCTATATGTTTCGTCTTATGTGGACAAAACCTTGATTGATTCTCTCATCCATAACTTTGTCGTCCGACCTCCAAATGACCTAATTTTGAAATAGTTGGATTCATAACACATTTCTCTATCTCTCTTCATAGAAATTATAGATTTTAGTTTTGACTTAAAAAGGATTGATCTAATCAAAGTAAGGGTATCGATTGGAAGAGCATGAACTGGATATTTTATTGAACATGTTCCTGTATTTTGATGATATCTCAATCTATAGGATTTCAAATGAGATGATTTTTAATTTGGAGTAAACTAGAGATATAGGCCTACAAAATGTATTAAGACGTTGACTTGTGAATTTAATGGTTTTAATGGAGCAGAAACCTAAATATTAATTATACTTAGAGGAGTTTTAAATAGGAGAATAATTTTGTGATGAAATTAATGGTAAAATACACAAGGTTAACATTAACATGCATTGTACATATTTCATTTCATACATGTGCATTATTAAACACTTATGATTGTACAAATTGTGATATTTTGTATGTTAATTGAAATAAAGAGCCGCAAAATTAATCTAGTTTAGGTGAAGTATGACTACTTTACCAACAATCGGGACCCAATTAGGCAAAGACTTCTAATTCTGCGAATTGGGCCAATTCCAATTGGGAGCAACCTGTGAGTAACCTAGACAGTTTCTCTCAATTATTGTTTGCTTAAACTATGCTTGAATGATGAATGAATGAGTTTGATTGTTGATTCAAGACAGGAGGTCCGTTGACTGTAAAATGTGAAATGTATATTGAAGTGCTTCATAATGTGGTTGAATGTGGCATATGTATTCCATACATCAGTGCACAATCAGATAATGGCAGTTGTGACCAGAATAGCCACTGATTAGAGCTTAAAGCTCAACGAGTGAAAAGAGCCTCGAGCTCAAACAGTGAATATGAGCCTAAGGCTCACTATGTATAATGAGCCCTATATCTTTATCGGATAAGGGACAGTTAGTAATGATCCCGGTATCCAAAAATGGATAAGGGATAGTTCAAGCACTCGGTCACAACAATGTAATAATTAGAAAGTTTCTCATAAGCATTTTATATGCATTTTTTATCAAGTATGTCTGATTCATTGAAAGGTCGAATTTGCCTATGCCTAAGTAAAATTGTGATATTATGTAAAGTGCAATATGTATTTATATGCTACATGAAATAATGTGTTGTATGAATTAGGAGAACCATCGACGATAGTTACCTCATTTGAGTTCGCAAAACTTAACAAAATTGCAATGTTGTCTTTTTATGACCGAGAGACGACTCTATCCACTGAGAGGATTTTCCCGCCGTATAGATTGTGTTTGGAAAGAGAGGTCATTGCTCAAAGGTCAGTCAGCTGGGATTTTTGGATGCCTTAGATAGATTGTATATATAGATTTTCCTCTTTCATCTAGTACGTTTGCACTAGGCTGATGATGTTCATGTAGTAAAAGGTGAAAGACACAATATAGACTTTCGGTTTTGTGCAATGAACTGAGAAAAAAGAATTGGTTTTTAAATATCGTGGTCTTTTTATTGATGCCTTATATATGAATATTGATATGATGACATGTGAAGTGAATGTAGAGATCAAGCGTAGCTCGCCCTTATCATAGGATATGTACCGTAATGACCTCCAAGAGTCTCGATGTGTACCTTGCGGTAAGGAGCACTAAAATTATGCTAGAATAAGAAGCGGAGTAAATGGAATCAAACATCTTGCCATATTTTTTTACTGAGGATGACATCCATATTAAAATTGATAGCATCATACATAATCTCAAAGGGGTTGACTCTAATTAGGTGGTTGAATGATTGGTGTCGAAGTCAAAAGTTCCTTTAACTTATCAAAAACTTCCTTGCATCCTTTATCAAATTCAAGTGGCACGTCCTTTTATAACAAATGATAGAGATTTGTTGAAATCTTACTGAAATCAGTGATAAACATGCAATAAAAATCGATATGGCAAAGAAAAGAATGAACCTCCCTCACATTTATGGGATGGGGTAAGATTCACAAAATATCTACCTTACCCCAATTCCTCTAAATAAAATTACATATCCTAAAACTATTCCCTGTTTAACCATAAAATGACATTTTTTAGAATTTAGAACAAGATTAGTTTCGATGCACCATTCAATTATGAAATTCAGATTATCAAAGTATGCATTAAATGAATCCCCATAGATAGTAAAATCATCCATAAAAACCTCAATAATATGCTTCATATATTTGGAGAAAATACTTACTATTTATCTTTGAAAGGTCATGGAGCATTGCAAAGTCCAAAATACATTCTTCTATAAGTAAATGTACCAAATGGGCATGTGAAGGATATTTTCTCTTGATCTTCTGAAGCTATCACAATTTGGTTATAACTTGAATATCCATCAAGAAAACAATAGTGAGATGGTCATATAAGTCATTCAAGCATTTGATTGATAAATGGGAGTGGAAAGTGATCCTTGCATGTAGCAGCATTTAACTTTCTATAATCAATGCCCACTCACCATCCATTTTGAATTCTTGTAAGGACAAACTCATTATTCTCATTTTTTACCACTATAATCCTAGTCCTTTTCAGCGCCACTTGGACTAAACTTACCTATTTACTATCTAAAATTGGATAGATTATACCAACATCAAGCAACTTCAAGATCTTCATCTTTACCAATCCCATCATCGTATAATTCAATCTCTTGTGATTCTCCTGATGGTTTGAATCTTCTTCTAAACAAATTTGATGTATGCATATTAAAGCGTTAATACCCTTAATATCAGCTATAGTCCACCTTATAACTATGATGTGGTCTTTAAACACTTGAATGAGCTTTTCCTCTTGAGGCTTGATTAGATTCTTTGCTATATTACCGGATGTATTTCCCCTTCCCCTAAAAAATACATACTTCAAGTCCTTCGATAATTTCTTCAGTTCAATAATTGGTGCATAAACAACTGAAGGTGGAGATTTTATATGAGATATTAGCAATTCAATATTTAGACGTACATGCCTTTTTGGCATTATCTATAGTCATTACAATGTTAACACGATTTTTTTCTATCTTATTTATAAGAAATAAGTTAGAATGTTGCAAAGTTTTTCCTCTGAACTCATACAAAGAATGACTTCTAACTTATCTTTACCTTTCATATCAAAAACTTTTGAGACATGCAATCAATGACATCAATAGATAAAACAAAATCAACATCACTAGGGTACCTCATTGCTTCAAAAATATTAAAGCAAGCTTTTTCACCATCTAACTCCATTGTAACATCTCGTTACCCATGTTAAAGCGAGAATAGTAAATTATGAGAAATTGATGAGACACTAGAAAATGCATAACATGCTTTGCACATTTTTCCACATACATGAGAATTTTGATTATTGCACATGAATATGATTGTACATGCATTTATTGACATTTTTCAGGTTTAAATGAGTTATAAATGTGAGTAAGATGTGAATTGTGAATTATTTATGGTGAAAATTATTCAGAGCGCATTACGATTATTTCAAAATTTTTGGAGAATTTTTGGAAATTTCTAAAAATTTGGGGTATTTGGAATAATTGAATAAAAGATAAATGAGAGGGTGACACATGGCCACATGTATGGGTGCCACGTGTCATTGAATTATCAACTCACGTAGTTTAGTGTTAAGCAAAACCATTTCTGCAGCTCTCTCTCTCTCATTTCTATGTTGTTTATTTCTCCACCGAAAACACCATCACTAAAACATTATCTTGTTTATCCAATATTTTGTACATTTGATTCACTCTCATTGCTAGAACTATTGTTGAATCAAGTAAGTAGTCCTTAGTGATGGTTTAACATTCATAAATGGATACATGCATGAGTAACAAGTGCAGCTTATGTGATGAAAGAATTAGATAAAAGATTTGTGATATAGAAATATGAAATAGGATCTGTTTTAGTTTGAAATGGATTGTGGAAGAGTGATAGAAAATTTATGTAGGAATATATGTAAATGTACTCTATTTTGGTTTTTAAAAAAACCAAATATAGGTTGTTTTTACTGTTCATGCGTGAATTTGTGGAGTGTTAATGGAAATAAATTTAAGTGAGTTTAATGATATGAAATGAAGATTTTGTGAGGTCATACTATAGAGTTGATACAATGATAAAGTTTTGATGAAACGAAAGCGTGAAAAATGTATTAGATGAAAGTAGATAGAGAATAAAATGCAGAAAATGAAATGTACAAGTATGAGAATTAGATTTTAATGATTAAATGTGAGTCTTGGATTTTTGAATGGTTTTGTGTTGATGAGAAAAAATGAAGTTAGAAGAATTGGTTTATGTGTTTTAAGTGTCAAGTGAAGAAGAATGAAGTGTGAATACAATTCTGGAAAATTACAGTAAAGAGAGGAAGTGAATATAAAGTTTCGGATTTTTGGTGTTTGAATGTTTAGTTTGAATCTGATTTGTTTAGAGATTGAATTGGGTATAGAAATGTATAATAAATGTTTTAGAAGTGAGAACAAATTAAAAAAAATGGAAGGAGAAGGTGAAGAAGCTGTTCGGCGAAGAAGAGAAGAAGCATGCACGATCACGACATCACTGAAGAAGATCACAAGTAGCACGATCGCGACCAGCTGCATGATCGTGACTTCCAACTTTTTTCCAAACAATTCGTTTCTGAACATCCTTCAGTATTTTTGTTATAACTTCTTCACCTAACGTCCAAATGACTTGATTTTTGAACCATTAGATTCAAAACTCATTTTTCTTGATCTCCACCAAAAATTATAACCATATTAAATTGATTACTTAATGAATTTAAGATGAAAATGTTGACTGTGATGAAGTATGATAACTAGAATGATTTTACCAAATATACTTTGGTATTTTGATTATATCTTGATCTATAGATTTCTAAATGGAATGATTATTAATTTGAAATAAACTATAGATGTATGGGTACAAATTGTTTTCAGAGATCAAATTTTAATTCTGTCATTAAAAATTGTAAAATTTGACTTAAAGTTGAATATGAAGTACAGTTATGTTTTAAGAACAATCCAAAGTAAATTGAGTATAACTTTGGTAATACTGAATCAAATTAAATAATCTTTATATCATTAGAAAGTTAAGAAATTGGTTAACAATTTTATCTATGAAAGTATTGTTTAATGGTTTCATTTAGGTTATCAAAATGGTGATTCAAGTTGACCTAAAAGCATGTTGTTAGAAAAATCTGAAGGGGGTCATTTGATATGCACAGGCGTGAGTTAAGATCTCACACCTGTGATATTTGGACATGCATAGGTGTGAGTTAAGTTCTCACACCTGTGATTGAAATAACTTTTACTACACACCTATGACTTAGCTCTTGAATTGTAAATTGTTTTTGAGGGCTTTGTGAATGATTTGGTGATACAAATTATAATAAGATACCCTGGATTGTCATTGAACATGCATTGTGCATAATTTCAATATACATAGATGTGCATAAGGAAATAATTATATATTTGTACAGAAGTGTGATATTTGTAAATGTGTTTTGTATGATATAGAGGAGCACATTGGACGACAGTCAGACATTGCCAGACCATCTAGGCAATAGCATATTAGAGAGTACTATGAGTCAACCTAGATGATGATTTTCCTAGGATTGATTGTATTTGTTTAATTTCCAAATATTAAATGTTTGTGATTTTTTTATAAATTCCAGACTTAAATTCCAAGGAGTTTAATATTTGGGAATGTAATGGAAGTGTTCTATGTGTATTTGAATTCTCAATGAATGTTGAATGTTGGACTTAGGTCTGATGACTATGAGATTCTGACTGTGCAACATATGTGACTGTTGTATATGGCATATTATGTATTTGATGCATTTCATAAAATGCATGTTTAGATAAAGGCATTATGATCGGAGTAGCCAATATGAAAGCGCTTACACTTAGAACTTTGGTCCGTGATTTCTGATTCTACACATATAGTTATGCTCCGTGATTCTAATCGAATTGAGCTCAATAGGCATTTTTTGTATACATATTTCATAGGCACTCGGTCATAACATTAATAACGAATCTGGAGTCTCATGTGCATTTGTATTGATAAATATCTATTCTGATTCACAATGATTATATGTTAAGCCATATTAATGTGAGTGTTTGGAATATACATGTTTTGAATGAATATTTGTGAATTATGTTATTTGTGTATATGACCTGGGTGAAATCATCGATGATGGTTCACTCATTGAGTTCGCAAAACTCATAAAAAATTACAACATGGCTTTTCAGGTATAAGACAGGGGAACTAGTATCTTAATCTGGATTAGAGGATCATTTTGGACTAGCTATGGCTCAGAGGTTTGTCAATTGACATCAAAAGAGTTGTAATTTGTATTTTATAGTTTTTTTCTAGAACTTGTATAAAGTTTGTAAAATACAGTGTAAGCTTTTGTGAATGAATGCAATGAAAGGTTTTAAATTTTCTTGACTTTTAATTAAGTTAGTTGATGCCATGTGTAAGTTGGATTTGTTTTTGCTCTAACATACCATTATCATAGGATATATACTTGAATGTCCTTGGATGTTCAGGTATATGCTTTATGGTAGTAGGATGTTACATCCATAGTCAATGTCCTTGCATCCACATCAATCTTTTTTTTATGTTTTTAAAAATGGTCTACCCAGAATGATTGGTGCTGAATTAGACTAATGTTCACCCTAAATATTCAATACATAAAAATCAGTTAGGAAAACTATTCGTTAACTTGCACCAAGACATCCTTCACAACCCCTAAGGATAAGTGTTAGATTTATCTTCTAGTTAAATTATGAAATGTTTTTCTTTTAAAGGCCCCAAATTCATCCAAGTGTAAAAGGAATATAGCATGAATTTAATTGATCCAAAATTTAACATTGTTTTCTCAAATCTTGTGTCACCCATTCTTTGTAGGGAATTGTAAACAAACCTAAATCTTTACACTTTGGTGGAATTTTCCTTTGAATGACTACAAACACATTCTCCCCCACACTTACTTTCTCGTCTCCTCTCAATTTCCTTTTATAAGTGCATAATTCCTTGAGAAATTTGGCATATCTTCGAACTTGTTTTATGGAATCAATTAGAGGTATGTTCACCTATACCTTTCTAAACATTTCCAAAGCCTCCTTATCTTTCTTCTCTTTCTTTGATTTGGAAAACCTACTAGGAAAAGAAGGAAAAATATTAGTAGAAGTTTTAATCACAGTAGATTGAGAGTTTACCTTAGTTTCCATTTCGACTTCTTTTGGAGACACTTCAAGCTCCTTTTCAGTTTCTTCATCATTGCCTATAAGAGGAGTATTATATGTGCCTCTATTTCTTTACCACTTCTCAAGGTGATAGCATCTACATTCTCTTTTGGTTTCATATTTTTTTGAGAAGGAAGCTTACCTGAACTTTGATTTTTCAATCGGCTCACAATAGTAGCTATTTGACTTATTTAATTTACCATATTTTGAATACTAACTTTCTTTTATTATTGAAATTGTTTGGTGTTATTATGAAATTGGGTTGTATTATGAGATAATGTTTGCATTATGTCTTGCTATGAAGGTCCAGAGCTTGATGGCTGAGCTTGCCTTTGAAATGGTTGTTAGTAGGAGCTTTTTTATTATTGTCCATAACTATTAAATAGAGAATTCTTCCATTTTGAATTGTGTGCATAACAATAGTTAGGATCGTACTTCTTCTGTGGTTGACTTAGAAAACTACCAAAAGCATTCATTTGTTTTGTAAGTGCTTTTTGCAAGGTTGAACGCATATCAGTTGGATGTCCTACCATTGTGTAAATTCTCATGCTTTTACTTGTTGAGTACCATTTACAACCATCTGTCTCACCAAATATGTCAACCCAACTATCTATTGCTCCAATGTCATAGTATTAGCTTCCTTAACTTTTAATGGTTTGGGATCCTCTCGAATGTTGAATTGTTGAGAGTTAGTAGCGATACTGAAAATTAAATTTTTGGTTTCAATAAGTTTCTTATATACCAATGCACCTTCTCTTGCTACATTTATCATTCTTCTTTCTTATGGAAAAAGTCCTCATAGAAATAATGGATCAAGATTGTTCACTGATTTGATGGTGAGGGCAACTAGCACACAATCTCTTGAAATGCTCCTAAAACTAATATAATGCTTCCCCATTGTGTTGTCTAATTGCATATATTTCCTTCCAAATATTTGTAGCTCGAGAGGTAGGGAAGTACTTCTCTAAAACAAGTTTTGTCATCTCATTCCAAGTAATTATTGATCCAGAGGGTAAGTAGTGGAGCCAATCATTGGCGGTGTTCCCCAGTAACAAAGGGAATGCCCTTAACTTAATTTGCTTTTCTTATACTGTGGCTAGCTTCATGCTATAATAGACTACATAAAATTCCTTAAGATTCTTATAAGGATCTTCACTTGATATACCACAAAAAGTAGGTAAAAGATGAATTAGACCAGATTTAAGTTCAAAAGCAACATCAATAATAGGAAAATCAATCCACAAAGGCTGATGGTCGAGATCATGAGCAACCAATTGGTTAAGAGTGTGGTCATTATTTTGCTATGCCATGTTAGAATTTGTTTGAAAAATAGAATCACTATATGAATTAAAAAGCAAATCTAAAGCTATTTGGATTCTTGGTAAAGAAACAATTCTCATGTCAGATGGTGACAAATCCTTTGAACTTTGTACAACTTTTCTTTTCAATCTTTAAAGAGTTCTTTCAATTTTTGGATGAAATCTCAATTCACTAAAGTGAGAAGATCATGTTATGCAAAGAAAACAAACCAAACAAGAAAAGAAATTAATCAAAAATAAAATAAAAAATAAATATATTCATAAAATCAAGGGATATTAATCCCCAATAATGATGCCAAAATTGACAATGTATTGTAACACTGTAACAAAATAACCAAACTTAAAATTGTAGCTAATGATGAGTCTAGGTTAATCCTATAAAGATTAAATCAAATCACTTTTTTAAATTATATTTATATGTATAAGGACAGTTTGGTTTGATGCAATTAAGAAAACAAGGTAAATTTGAAATTATGAAAATAAATCAAATTCAATAACATAAAAATGAGAGAATTGGTGAATGATTATGGAATCTAATTCTTGGTTCAATCTTAGCATACACACATATAAACATACTTCATTGTATTATTGTTTTCACGCCTCTTTTAGCAACTACTGATTGTAGATTAACAACAAGCTCTGTTAATCTCAGTTTTCCCTTAAATTGCATTTAATCAAAATAAGCTCTTTAACTAAACCTAGCTATCAAACAACCTAGAACAAATTCTCTAGATTTAGTTAGGTAGATGTGAATTAGGAAAATAGACCAATCTAGGCAACATCCATACAAGCTCGAGTCATTTAACCTATGTTATGGTATACCTAATGATTTAATGTCATCAGTTGTCACAAATGATTCTAAAACATAACTATTATGCATTTTATTAAAGATTCTAGCAATAGGTTTGCATTAAAAAGTTTAATGAACACATTCAGATCATCTTTACACAAATATCCAAATTAATAGGCATAGAATAATGTAAACAATCCCTAAAAAGAGAAGGATTCAACAATACATAATAACAATATGCTCAAAAGTGATCCTTGGCGTCGATTTTACCTCCAAACTGGAATAAGGAATATTAGCCCTCTATAGATCCCAAAGAGGTAAGCTTTCTTTCCTTTCTTGTGCCTTCTAAATGATTCCCCCTATTTTTTTGATAAAAATATCAATTTATAAAAAAAATTAAACTTCTAGGCAAATGCACAATCATGCATCCAACCACGCAAACCAATAAAAATGCATCATTCGAAATAGTGTCTGGTCATGAAAGTGGATGCATGACTTTGCAAACCCAAAATTTTCCAATCACCAATATGTTTGGTGGTACAAGTTTATGCAACTTACACAAACGTGCTTCTTACACTACACGGTGAATTTGTCATGTCTTACATTTTCTTGTCCCACCTTCACTCTAATCAAACTCCTTCTTATTCCACAAATATAAATGAGTTTGAAATCAAGAGAATCACTCATGGAATGTGTTTTTAGCTCATTTTAGCTCTTGAACTTTCAAGTTGTACCTAAAACAAAATATGAACCAAAATGAAGTTTCTTAAGCATTTCATATCATTAATCATTAAGAGTTGTGAAGTAATGTATAAGCAATTAAGCACATATCACTCTTTTATATGCATGCATTGTATTTGCTTAAGGAGGATGCCAAGTCTGGTAGACAAGCATAACGTAGGTTAAATCCTCCAATAATGGAAGTTGTGAAAAAAGAGGTATTAAAGCTTCTCGATACTAAAGTTATTTATCCCATCTCTAATAGTAAGTGGTTAAACCTAATATAGGTGGTTCTAAAGAAATATAGAATCATGGTGGTGACAAATCAGAATGGCAAGTTGATTCTTACTTGTGTGCAAACTAGGTGGCGAGTGTGTATTGATTACAAGAAGTTAAATATTGCACCATAAAAACCATTTTCCCTTCCATTTACTAATCAATTGCTTCATAGACCTCTTGGATATGAATATTATTGTTTTCTAGATGGATTCTTAAGTTATCTTCAGATCCCTATTGCACCAGAAGACCAAGAAAAGACAAATTTCATATCTATTTAGTACATTTGCTTACCAAAAGATGTTATTCAGTTTGCGTAATGCACCTAACACTTTCTAACGATGTATGGTGACCATATTCTCTTAGTATATTAAGAAGATAATGGATGATTTTAGTGTCTATGGTCCTTCTTTTGATAATTGCCTGGAGAATTTTGTATAAATGTATTGAAACTAACCCTGTGCTTAGCTAGGAAAATTACCATTTTGTGGTTAATCAAGGTATATTTCTAGGGCATGTTGTACTTTATAGGGGTATAAAGATTGAAAATTTAAAGATTGATCTCATTTATGTTTTGCCTTACTCCTTAAATATGCAGGAAGTTTAATCTTTTATTACTTATGCAAGTTTTTGCCACAAGTTCATTAAGGATTTCTTGAATAACATTTCCTTTATGCAAGTTGTTAAAAAAAGATATCCCTTTTGAGTTGACGATACATGTAAGAAGGCATTTCACAAACTTAAGGAGCTTTTGACATCCCCATTCAGCCTCCAAATTGGAACCTTCCCTTCAAAATCATGTGTGATGTAAGTGATTATGCAATGAGGGAAATTCTAAGATAAAGAGTTGGAAAAACTAGACATGCCATCTACTAAAAATGTGAAAACTTTGAATACAACCCAACTGAATTATCCTATAACTAAAAAAGAACTTGTATTTGTTATTTTTTCTCTTAAAAAATTCCAATCATACTTGTTGGATGTTGAAGTTATTATTTATTTTAATCACACAACTTTGAAGTACTTACTCACCAAGAAGGAAGAAAAGTCAAGGTTAATTAGATGGATTATCCTCTTTCAAGAGTTTGATTTAGAAATAAGAGATAAAATAGGGTAGAGAACGTGGTTACTGATCAACTCAACCATTAGATGACATTCCTTTTAGAGAAACGTTTCCAAATAAATAATGATTTTCCACTAATTTGACACCTCTATGATATGCATATATCATGAATTTTCTAGTTACTATCAAATTACCTGTAGGTTTGTCAAAGGCTCAAAGGGACAAGTTAAAGGATGAAGCCAATTACTATGTGTGGGATGACCCCTATCTATTGAGGCATTATGTAAACTACAAGTTAAAGGATAAAGCCAATTACTATATGTGGGATGACCCCTATCTATTGAGGCTTTATGTAGACTAAGTCATAAATAGGTATGTTCCTAAGACTGAGACACTTTTTATCTTAACCTTTTATCATTCGAACACTTGTGAAGGGAATTTTGGGATAAAAAGGAATACTCATAAAGTTTTAGAGAGTGGTTTTACTGGTCCTTATTGTTTAAGGATGCATATGTCTTATACAAGCCATACAACAGGTTCCAACAATCAACCAACTTGTCTCACATAAATCAAATGCCACAGACCCCTATTCTTTTTTTATGAAAATTGTGATGTTTAGGGCATTGATTTCATAAGATCATTTCCTCCATCTTTTGGTTTTCATTATATCTTATCGAAACTAATGATGCTAAAGTTGTTACAGTATTTGTCAATTATAATATCCTTTCTAAGTTTGGGATGTCGAGAGCCATCATAAGTGATAGGGTAACACACTTTTAAAATATAGTACACTTTTGAAATAGATTGATGGAAGCTTTGTTCAAGAATTACCATATTATGCACAAATTTTCCACCTCATACCATCCCTAAACAAGTTGCCAAGCTAAGATATCCAATAGATAAATCAAGTTGATCTTGGACAAAACAATTTAAGATAATCGGAAGGAATGGAGTGTAAGGTTAGAAGATGCACTATAGGCATATAGGATGGCCTATAAAAGTGTATAGGCTTTGGCTCTTGTAGTTTTTGAGCTCTAGGCTCTTTTTCACATTCTAAGGTTTAAGCTCTTTTTTTTTGGCAACTCTGGTCACAACTGCCTTTATGTTTTATGCATTCATGTGATGGAATGCATCACATTCACGTAATTTTAGTCTATCACATGCTTTCAGATTCACATTCAATTTCACATTCATCTTCAGACAGTGGTCCGACATTCAATATAATGTTGAGTATCACTATTGCATTCATATGCATATTCACATACAAGTAGCACTTTAATATCACATACATGCAACAAATCTCGGACCTTCATCGTCAGACATCAGCAAAAAGCCAATCCACATTTATATCATCATTTAAAACATATTTTTAAAGTAAACAATTAATTGAGAGAAACCGTCTAGGTTACTCACAGTACGCTACAGATTAGCACTAACTTTAATGATCTGCAAACATTTCAATGCAGACGTTTATCCTGCACATCAAAATTATGCAATACACATAATGCACACATATATTAATATTTGCATAATTATAAACATTCATTTATACACACATGTGTATATGGAATATGTACAATGCATATTCATGACAATCTCAGGTATCGCTCTATCATTCACATCATGTAAAGATTCGTATTACCAAACTCACATAAGTACCATTTATACTTATGGTTTATTCCTCAATAAAATCATTAGAATCTAATTTCATAACCCAACAAAACATGTCAGATTTTTCTCTAAACATTGACTTTTGGGCATATCATTCTACATCATGTACATAATGAAAATGAAGTAATTTGGGAATATTTTCTATTTAAAAATTTTCTTTTTATCTCATAAGTTTCTAATGACACCAAAATCATTCAATTTGGTTCAATAGTGTAAAAGTTATACCCCAAATATTTTCAGACTGCTTTTATTCTGAGATAGTGCCATATACTCAACTTCCACTGAGAAATTGAAATTCTTAGAGTCTGATTCAGAATTTTATTTCTTCTGATCATTTGTATCCATTTGTCTTTAGTTTACTCTAAATCAAGAATCAATCTATTTGGATAAATAAAGAAGAAGATATTCCCAAAATACTGATACATGTTCAGTGTAGAGAAAAGTTCACTGCAGTGAACTCCTCTTGAGAGGAATTCTCGCAAAATTTTCACAAGTTCACCACGGCGAAACCTAGAGTTGGCCACGGTGAACTTTACACAAAAGAAATCCTAGCTAACTTTCAAGTTCGGTGCGGCGAATTCCAGAAGTTTGCCTCGGCGAACTTCCACAGACGTATTACCAGTTTTTTAACTTCAGGTTAAATTTTGAGACTCTTATAAATAGAATTTGAATTCAACTTCTTCACAAAAAATGTAGCCATATATCTCTAGTTTACTCCAAATTAAGAATCATCTCATTTGGATATCTAGATAAAAAGATATGGCTAAATAAATTAAGCATAATCAGATGGAAAATGTTACAGCCAACATTTTTTCGACACCCATTAAACACCTTTCACTCACCTAATCCAACATTATGTCATTTACTAATCTATTATCCATCAAAACACAAAAGCAAGACATGAATCTATCCCCATTTCTCATCCACGTTTCATCATGAATCCATCCTCATTTTATGAACATTTAACTCTTAACTATCATCAAAACATGTTTCATTCATCAATTCAAGAAGAATGATGCTTATACTTACTTGTTTAGCTTCAAGATCTTTAAACTCTTCAAGCTCTCTCTTAACCCTAGCTTTCTTCTCTCACATGTGCATCACCATTCAAGGGTGGTAGGGCTAGGTATTTAGTAAGAAATGAGGAAAATATAATGGCTAGAGATGGAAGAAAGCAAGGTTCAACTTGTGGCTTGGAGAAGAGAGTGTCATGAGTGAAGAAGAAGAAGAATGGAGAAGATGAGAAATGAAGAAGATGGAGAACATAGGAGATGTCATTTTTGGCAAGTGAAAGACCATATTTTGGTCTTTCATATTTTGGTCTTTCACTCTATAAAAATGTGTTTCATCATGTGTCACTTGCCACATGTCACTTCCCAGTGATTCCATTTGGTCCACTTTAAGGATTAGTCTATTTTGTCTCCAATTTCTACTCCAATTGTCTCCCAATTTTCAATGACGTAATTCATTAAATCTTAGTGTCACATATAAAACTTTCCATTGTCATTTGACTCTTATTTCTACTACCATTTAAAAATTGTTTTGTCACTTGGCAATTTTCTCCTAATCCAAAAATACCTAGAAGTTTCAGAAATTTTCCCCAAAAATTCCAAAAATTCAAAATCAAAAATTATAATCTCCAAATCAAATTTTCAATACAATCAAACCACAATTTCAAATAAAATCACATTTATAAGTAATTATACTCAGAAATGTCAATGAATGCATGTACAGTCATTTTTATATCCAAAATTCACTATTCACGTGTGTGTGTACGCTACATTAAGCATAAGCATGAAATGCATTTTCTTCTAATCCCTCATTGTTATTTTCTCCATTACCGAAATCTAGAGCTCCAACTCTTAGTATGGGAATGGGATGTTACAGTTCTTCCCCCTAATAAATTTCATCCTCGAAATGATTATCTGAATAATCAATAAGTCAAGGGTATTGTTTCCTCATATACTCCTTCGTTTCCTATATAACCTTATTACTCGATTACTTTTATCTAAATGATCACAGTCGATAGACTCACTAAGTCTTTCAATCACTTATTTTTTCATTCACTATTAACTAGTTCCTTATTATCTCAAATTATTCAAAATTTTCACTTTACAAGCTGACAATACATCTTTGTAAGATCATAAAATTATTTCTTAGCATATTCACATATCACATATTATGAATCTAAGACATCCTTTTATCAGTAACACTAACTTGTAATAATTTCTTATAGATCAATTCATATCAGGCTTAGTTTATCCTTTTTCCTTATTTGAGCACACCGTACCAAGGTGGTACTCTTAGAAACAATTCATCTTTCCTTTAATAATTCACATCACTTCAATATTAATACACTCCATTCTTATATATATTTCACTATATTCCATAACCTCAATGTTGATCCATCAAATTCATTTATCTTTCATAAGCCACTTAATTTCTATTATAGATTCATTTCACACACTAACAGTATCTTGAATTTATTCTGACCTTTTACCATTTTTAGGCCCTCTTCATTTCAATGTAAGGACGAACGACCCTTTTAGTCATATAACAACTCATACAGTACTCTAACGATATCACTATGATAGTGACTAATATGCTTAAATTTAATTAAAATTGTACATTAACCTTATGATCCTATGAACTCCAAAATATAAGTTTTTAAGCATATCCCCAACAGTTAAGACTGTTGGCAATTCAAACACTCAGTCACTTGTTTCTAAATCCTTAGCAGTTAAATACTATTTCAGCGTATTCCTACTAGGATATCTAGTTTAGGTTGTTACTTGTGCTTTCTTTAGTAATCTTTTCATTCAATTATCTTTATTGGGTACGCATCCTTTTTTATTTAGTCACCAAATATCATTTTCCAATTCAAACTCAAATTTGGATTCATTTTCTGATTCCTCAATAAGATCCACAATTTCCAAATTCTCAATTTGGGCTTTGTTGATCTTTTCATGTGAAACCAATCTTAAATTTAATAGCTAAAAGTACTTTTATTTGCCCAAAATTCATCTCAACATTCTATGCTTTTCATTGCACTTGGCTTTGTAACCTCAATACCTAAATTTGTGTTACACAGTTATTGAATTTTTTCCATTCCATGTATCAAATTACAACATTAGCTTTACTGGGAAAATAATCATTTGCTTAATCAAAATCTTTTAGTTACTCTATTCATGGTCTCAACCTTATATTCAGTTATTTCAAACTCCATACTTACCTCAAACTTTAATGATCTGTGTATTTATATATAGATCCAAAATGTTTCACTGTACGTATAATGTCTCTAAACTTTCAAAGTAATCACTGTTGTGGTAAGTTCTAAATCATGTATCAAACAGTCAACTCATGAGACTTTAATTGTCTCAATGCATACGAAATCACTTTATTATGCTGTATTGGATTTCATCCTAATCTCTAATGTGAAACCTTATTATATACCACATAATCTCCAATTCCAAATGATATTATTAACATCGGTGTTATAATTCCTCAAAACTCTCCTTACATTCATCACTGATATGGTTTACACATTTTTCCTCAAACATTTTTATCACGGGATAAGATCAGGAAAAACAGCTTAACAATCTCTGTTAGTATCCAACATACAGCTAGTTCTAAAGAACTCCGAATCTTTCATATATTCTTTGTAGTTTCTTACTTCTTCATAACCTCTATTTCCTTGGGTCTCCCAATATGCCATGTTCAGTTAATATAAGATCCAACATTTTATTTGATCAAGCTAAGATTCACTCTTATTGAACTCGGCCTATAATTGTTTCTACCCTCATGATATGTAAGATTTATACTCAAGTTTCACAATTATGCTCTTTTCTTTTCGCATACAATCGATATATCATTTATAATCATAGTCACTAATTGATCCAGTTTTGCTTAGATCATTTTAATTTTCAATACCATAATACTATCGGGGGCATTGTTAACTCCAACAAATATAACATGAAACTCCTTGTGCCCATGATTTGTTCTCGTAATTCTTTAAGTATCTAATTCCTCAGTGAGATAGTATTATCTCCTTTTTCGGTTTCCCAATTGACTTCTTTTCTCGAATAATTTTCTTAATTAATTTGATTTTTTCTGATTTTCAAATAGATTTATTTTAATGCCTGCTCATTCGTTCTAGTTTCTCCACATATTTCAATTTAATTGCAAAATTAACTTTCTGTGTTGGTAACACATCCATCAGATCTGATTTGCATCTCTTATACTTAATGTCACCTCAAATTTAAAAATCCATTCACTTAGTTGGATACTTTACATCAAAAAAATTCTTACACTCTCAGTAGCATATTCTACATCTTAGGCTTGTGTCTCAGTTAGGAATAGGACTCCAACATTCACTTTTGATTCATTAAATATTCATTGTTGATTTGTTTCTTCATTGATCATTCTTAAAATAAACTATCTGATCTATTTAACCTAATTCGGCGAAATTCTTCTTTGAAAAAAGTTTTCTTGCTACTATCATCTATACCGTTCATATAACCTTTATCAATCCAATGTTATTATCATTACTGATCAGATATTCTTAGTAACCTCAAGGAGATTGATTTCTGGCATAACTTATATGATAAGAATATACTTTCTGATAAGGCTCAATAAAGCATTAACCAATTTATTTATTCTAATATCTTGGTATATATCATCAAGATCATTCCATCCTTTCCAGAGATGTCTTTTAAGATAATTTACCAATTAATAGCTTATATTCAGGATACCTTAATCTTATTTGATTCAGGGCAACAATTTTCCATTTGTATCTGTCCTCGATCGTGGGGACTGTGCCACGATCGTGCCCTTCTTTTTTTACAAAATTCATCACCCATAGTAACATCATTAATAACCTCAATCTATCCTCTATTGATCACTATTAGCACTTTCATGT
>JANSVA010430217.1:0-19199 GCA_025504915.1 Erythroxylum reticulatum | reverse complement strand
CTCCTTTATGTTTTTTTTTTCTTATTTATAAAAAAATATAATTATATTCAAGTCTAAATCTAATTGTAATTTTAAAAAAATTAAATATTTCATATTTGATTTCTTAAGTTTCTTAAAGTCACAATTAAGCAAGCCATGGAAAATTACTCAGCCTACCTCACTAGAACAATTCGGTAACTTCTCCAACTCCTCATGTAGGAATTTTATAAGGCCCTGATATCCAAAAATCACATGGAATAAGTTGCTATAATATTGCCAACTTCTCTTGAAGCCTTAACAATCATGTGGATAGCATTAAAAGGAAAGCTTGCTACTCTAAATAGGGTGAAGAGGTTTAAGAGCAACCCTTTGCAAATCTGAGAGTGAAACTATCCAACACTTATTCTTTAAATTTCATACAACTCTCCGTACCTAGACTGAGATCCTAAGTTTATATAATCACTTACCTCTATCCAGCAAGTAAGATGATCTTATTGATTGGTCTTCCAAACTTTATAAAAAAATTAGGTGATTAGATGGTCTATCTTCTGGCGTTGAGTAACACTATATATCATATTCAGTTATTCAGGAATAGAGTGCTGTTTTGGAATGAGAAGTTTGTGCTTTATAGGTTATCACTCAAGCAATCAGGGAACAAATTTTAATCCATAAGATTCGCCTCCAATGTAGCTCTAATTTGCAAACTAAATAACCATGTATAACAAGCTACGAGATTCTTGCAACATTAGTTTAACTAATATGATATCCGACATATTTTGTTGTTATTCCTAGTTGTTTTGTATGGTATTTAGACTTTGTATATGTCTAAATTCTTTGAATAATGTTTTACCTAAAGAAATCCCAACTTGATAAAATTACGACGAAGGAACAATTTAAAAGTATTGTATAAAAAAGTCTTATAATTATGATCTCATTATAATTTTAATTTCTTTCACAGTCATTGCTCTAAATATTTTACATTTAGTATTAAAATATTAAATACAATTAAAAATACATAAAAATAAATAGTGCCTTGGAATTATATTACAAAATCTACAATCAACTAATTAGCTATAGGAAATACACAAACAGTTGCTTCATAATCGACTCTCCTGAACTGTAATTGCTGTTTAGTCTTAAAATCTTATTATTTTTCTTACATAAAGCATAAATAACTCAAATGAATTTATGTATTTTAAGTGTAGAGGCTGAGGAAAATATATGAATTCACTACTACTAAAATCTAAGACACTAGAGAGGCAATTTCTTGGACAATAAGAAGTAAGGTGTCACTTATCAAAGTTCCTCCTTTTCTAGTTTACAAGTTTGAAGTCGTCAATTTCTCTGATTCCGATTTTCTCTTAGCAAAATAATGGACATGGGATTCGATGAAAATTTGATTCGGACATGGGAGAACCACTTTGATTACCGTGCAGTTGGTTTCAAGACGTGTGTACATCTAGAAATTATGAGGTAAAAACATGATTGTACCCCAAATATATTCAATAAAAAACATAAGTTTATATTTTCTTCATACAACAAACTTAATTAATTAATTATAAATATTTGTTTAATAGTTCGTATTTTCACGTCCTGGAAATGCTATCGCCTTGAGGACGAACTTCTTGCACCATATTGACTCTTCCTGCGGGATGGCAACAAGTTAAAGCTTCTAATTTTTGTAAGCCGTTTTATTACTTTTTCTTTATTGTGATAATTTTATTCTATCAAACTGTAAACTGGTATGCATGGTTCAAATATGATCGAACTATTAACGAATGAACAATTGTATATTACCAATCCATCAACTTCCAAAACTTAAAAATGTTGCTGCAAATGAATCAACGAATTATATCTCATACATTAAAAAAAAGCAAGAAAATAATATGCAGAAATTTAACGTGGTTCATCCTTTTATTTGGGCTACGTCTATGGGCCAAATTTCAAATAAATCTTCTACTAATAAAAATAACACTTTTAAAGAGAGAAAAATAACATGAAAAAATAATGGCAGTCACACACAAGGCGTTTCCCAAATTTACTATACCTAAGATAATATCCTCACTATTTTATTACTTGGCTTTTTAGGAAAATGTTTCCTAAATATACCCAAAAATCACTCTCTCAAAAGCACCATATATCACAAATATACGCAAACCATGTACAAGTCTACGAGAAAGAGGGAGGGAGGGTCTATTTATAAACCCTCCACTATCACAATTTGCATATTAGCAAGTTGTCACCTAGCTTATCAAATACAAGTTGTTGACAACTTGTGTTGGCATGTTGTCTTCCTTTTTCTTAAGATAATTCTATAGCATTTATGGTGGTACCCATGTAATTCGGTACCACCTTATAATTCTCCCCTTACCGACTACATGGGGTTTATTGTCATTTCTGCAAATGATCAACAAAACTCAAACTTTCACTTGGGTGGAATTTTTGTCATCATATTTGATTCATTCTCATCTGTATAAATCTTCTCAAGCTGCAATAGCTTCTTCTCTAACACTTCTCTGATCAAGTGATATCTCACATTAATATGCTTTGATCTTGAATGGAAGGACGAATTCTTCCTAAGATTAATAGCACTCTGACTATCATAAAATAGTCGATTTCTATCCTGGTAAAAATCAAGTTCATCTAAGAACTTCTTCATTCATAGGAGCTACTTGCATGCTTTAGTTATAGTAATAAATTTTGCTTCAGTGGTCAATAGAGAAAGACATTTCTATAATTTTGATTGCCATAGCACAACTTCCCCTGTAAAGATAATTAGGTAACCTAAAATAGACTTTCTCGAGTCAACATTACTAGTCGTGTCTGCATCTGTATAACGAACTAACATAGGCTTGATAGCTCCAAAAGATAAGCATATTTTGGAAGTACTATATAGATGTTTGAGAATCCATTCCATGGCACCACAATGTTCCTTACTAGGAGTCGAAAGTAAACTCCTCACTACTCTAACAATGTGAGCAATATTTGGCCATGTACATATCATGACATACATCAAACTTCTAACTGCAAAAGCATAGGGGACTTTCATCATTTCTTCCTTCTCTTCAACCGTCGAAGGGTATTGTTTAGTACTCAACCTAAAGTGATTAGCAATAAGACAATTAACTGCTTTAGCTTTATCCATGTTAAACCTTTGAAGTACTTTCTCAATGTACTTCTCTTGTGACAACTATAATTTTTTGGTTCCCCTATCTCTAATAATCATCATGTCAAGAGTCTATTTTGCTGGCCCTAAGTCTTTCATTACAAAATACTTGCTTGACTGCTTATTCGAACTATTGATGTTGTTGAGATTTTGGCCAATAATCAACATACCATCAATATAGAGCAAATGGGTAATGAGATCATCATCATAGAATTTATATACAAAAACAAAGTGATCTAAAGTGGTCTTCTTATAG
Organism: Erythroxylum reticulatum; assembly: GCA_025504915.1. Taxonomy (NCBI): domain Eukaryota; kingdom Viridiplantae; phylum Streptophyta; class Magnoliopsida; order Malpighiales; family Erythroxylaceae; genus Erythroxylum; species Erythroxylum reticulatum. The sequence continues at coordinate 15,798 of JANSVA010430217.1, read as the reverse complement.
CTTTGCTCCCCTATAACTGTCTCAAGTTTCTTATACAATTGTCTTGGTGTCTTTTTTAAACCATAAAGGCTTTTCATTAATCTACATACATAGTCCTCTTTTCCTTTTTCTTTGAAACCCTCTAGTTGCTCCATATATATCACCTCTTCTAAATCTCCATAAACAAAGAATGTCTTGACATCCAATTGCTTGATTTCTAAGTCTAGATTTGCTGTTAAAACAAGCACTGTATGGATGGATGTCATTTTCACCACTAGTAAAAATATTTCATCTAAATCAATTCCTTTTCTTTGGTTGAATCGTTTAATAACCAATCTATCTTTGAATCTTGGATAAAGACTGTGTTCTTCATACTTAATTCTAAACACCCACTTATTTTTCAAAACTTTCTTTCCTTTTGGCAACTTCACTAGCTTAAAAGTTTTATTCTCATGCAAATACTTCTTCTTATCTTGTATGGCTTTAACCCATTTTTATCTTATTTTCATCTATCATAGCCTTTTGAAAATTATCAAGTTCTCCCCCATCAGTAACACATACTGATCACTAAAGTATCTAGTAGAGGCTTGTCTTACTTGTGTAGATCTCTTTATTAGAACCTAAGTAGTCTCTGGTGCTAGTGGTTGAATATGAACATCATCTTCATTAGAATCTTCATTTGATTGATTTTGAATGGGAGCATCATCATCAGCTATGTTCGAATGGCAATTTTCAACTTCATCTCCAAATTTTCTTGGCACTATTTTTGCAAGAGTCAACTCTAAGTCTACTACATCACCATCAGTTCTTGTATCATCCTTTTTCACTTAATATAGCATCACGACTCCAAATCAACTTATTTTGGGCTAGATCATAAAAACAATAATTGAATTGATCTTCTCTATAACCAATAAATATACATTGGCAAGTCTTAGACATCAAGTTTGGATCTCTCATTTTTAGGAATGTAGATATAAGCTTTGCAATCGAATAACCTTAAATGATCATAGAAAATATCCTTGCTTGACCATACTTTCTCTGGAACATCAGACTGTAAAAGGATGTAAGGTGAGCAATTTAATAGATGTACTGTTGTGAATAAAACCTTACCCCAAAATGTCTTAGGCTACTTTGCATGTGAAAGTAGGCAACTAACTCTTTCCATTGAAGTCTTATTCGTGCTCTTAGCTAAGCCATTCAACTGTGGTGTCTTAGGAGAAGTAGTCTGATGTCAAATACCATACTCTTTACAATAAACGTCAAATGGTCTAGTGTATTTTTCACCATTGTCTATTCGAATGCATTTTAACTTCTTCCTAGTTTATTTTTCAACTGAGGCATGAAATTGCTTGAAAACATCTAGCACTTGATCTTTATTCTTCAAAGTGTATGCCCACATCTTCCTTGAATGGTCATCAATAAAGGTCACTAAGGATTGAGCACCACCTAGTGACTTTGACATTAGCCCACATAGATCTCAGTGTACCAAATCCAACACATTCTTCATTCTGGAAGGAGGGGAATTTTTAAAAGCGACTCTATTTTTCTTTCCTGTTAGATAATCAACACACTTATTTAAATGCACCTGGTCAATTCCAAATAATGCATTCTTTTTCACCAACTGAGTCATTCCCTTCTCGCTCAGATGACTAAGTATCTTATATCACAATTCAATTACACCATCTTTCTCTACTAGATTCATAACATCATTAGAGAGCTTTTCCTGTATCACATATAACTTTGAGCACTTCTTATCTTTGGCGATTACTAAGGAGCCTTTTTGCCATCTTTGAAAGTGCTCCAAAAACTTTCATCATCAAGTATGCCAACAGATATTAGATTTAGGTGAAGATTAAGAACATGCCTGGCACGTTTCGGAGTCAATCTCATGCTATTTTCTATCTTCAAATAAATATTACCTTTTTTGGTGATTTTGGCCAAATCGCTATTTCTCACTTTAACGACACCAAAATCTCCTTACGTATATAATGAGAAGAGTTCTTTATGTGATGTGGCATGAATAGTGGCACCATTGTCACCTATTTAGTTAAACTCACAGAATGCACTATTCACATCATTATCATATGAGATAATGTGAAAGTCATCAATAGTGGTAGCCTTCGATGCGTGTTCATCATCAATGTTATCATCTTTCTTGAATTTTTTGCCTTTTTTCTTTTCTTCTTTAAACTTCCGACAAAACCTTTTGATATGAATCTTCTTCTTGCAGTGATGTCACTCAACATTTGCATATTTGTTAGATCTTCTTCTACTCTTATCTCTGGAATTTGGACCGATTTTCTCCTCCCTCTAGAACCTATGATTAGAACTTCTAATTGTTTTGAAGGTCGAACTCTATGATCTCCATTTCATCTCTTCATTCAAAATTCTACTTTGTATAAGTTTCATGTTAAGGACATCGTCAATTGTAGAATTGGTAATTGAAATCTTCAGCTAAGACTCTGGTAAGGAAGTAAGCAAGAAAAAAGGTAAGTACTTCATCGTTGAACTTTATAACCATTCCTAATAGTTGATCCACGATCCCTTAAAATTAATTCAAGTTATCTGTCCTAAAGGTATCTTCATGATATTTTATTTGCACTAATTTTATCAGATAAAATAATTAATTGTTACCGATTTTTTAGGCTTACAACCCCTCAAGCTTCTTCCATAATGTCTATGCATGAGTCTTATTGCAAATATGGTTGTACATATTATCTTCGACAAATTGCCAAATAAAACCAAATACCTGCTCATGCTTAAATGCCCGCTCCTCGTCTAATTTATTTTTGGGTTTTGTTGTGGTAAACACCGATAAATGCATTTTTGTGATGAAAAGATCTTTCATCTTATTCTTCCATTGGTGGTAGTTAGAGCCATTTCGACTAATCATCTTGCTCATTTTTTCCTCCATCTTCGATGAGAAATTCTTTGACATAGAATTGAACCTCGATTTGAATAGTACATGTATGTATGAATATTATAATATGTGAATAGTACCATATAGTACATATAAATAGTACCGTATACATGAATAATACCCAGTTGCTACATCTCAGCTATAGTACCATAAAGTAAAAAATAAACGCATGAACAGTTGCCACCTTTCTTGATTACTATTTTACTATTCACTAACTTTCACTGTGGTCACCTAAAATTCGAACAAATTCTGCCAAAAAATTGTCATAATTTTCTCACCTATCTTTGATACCACTTGATAGGAAAAATCGACGTTATATCCTATAAGTAAAGTAAGCAAGGAAATAATACACATAAATTTAACATGGTTCGCACTTTAATTTAGGCTACATCTACGAGCCAAACTCCGAATAAATCTTCCATTAATGAAAATAGTAAGTATAGAGAGTGAAAAATAACAAAACAAAATAATGGCACTTACATAAAAAGTATTTCCCAAATTTACTATCCCGAAGATAATATCCTCTGTATTTTGTCACTTACCTTTTTAGGAAAATGTTTCCTAAAAATACAAAAAATCACTCTCTCATAATCACCATATATCACAAATATCATGCAGATCATGCACAAGTCTGCGAGAACAAGGGAGGGAAGGTCTATTTATAGACCCTCCATTGTCGCAACTTAGCTATTAGTAAGTTGTCACCTAGCTTGCTAAATTCAAGTTGATGACAACTTGCACTGGCAAGTTATCTTCCTTCTTTTTCTTTAAACAACTCTAGAATATTTGTGGCGGTACCTATCTAAGTCAATACCACTTTTCATTGGTAAAATAGGAATAGAGTGATCCTTTTATAGGTTATTATATTATTTAGCGAGTTACATCCTAAATGCAAGAATCAAAATTCAAATTTTAGTGTCATTTTTGTCAAAGATTTTGATTTTTCATTCCCAGCTTGAGAAAGAATAGTATTGTAAATAGTTTAAAAATTGATTGAATTTGTGGAATACTGCAACAACAATAGCAACACTTAGTAGAAATCCCGCTAAGAAACAGGGTTTGGAAAGATCCAATATTACGCAACCTTATCCCTAACTAGTAGAGGGACTGTTTCCAAATAAATTTATAGAAGACTAATATTCCTAAATAGTTTTGAAATCGACTGAATTTTTGACAATATATTCCAATCGAAAACCCAAAAAATATTATTTCCCCTTATTGTGAAGTAATTTCATATTAAGTTTTACGATGTTATCCCAGAAATATACATAATAGTCTTTACTTATTGTTCAACTTAAATTGCTTGTAATTTCCTTCCAAAGTAGGGTATATAAATGATCTTAATACTAGCCACCAAATAAGAAAATACTTATAATGATTCTTGAAAATGTCATTAAATCAATTCCGCGAGGATGATAATAATATTTTATTTTGTGTACTCAGATCTCATATTCTTTTTTTTCCTCTTGCTGTTTGCATTTTTGGATTTCAGGTCTTAAGCTAGTGACATAATGTGAATTAGACTGTAAGATAATATTTTTAGTAGTTAATGTAACATGTATCATAAGCCTTATTACATGTCTCAGATCGAATGTGAAAGGAAAATAAATGGAGAAATGTGAAAATACCTAATTTTGGTTTCATAACTTCAAACAAGCTTTTCGAAGTCGAAAGAAACATGAATCCACTGACACCTTCACGAGATCTGCTCACTGAATGTGTCAAAGTCTTTCTATAGCTTTTTGTATACGTGAACGTCTAAATAGGTCAGAGTATTCTTACATTCTCGATTTGTTATAGCAAATACAGGAGACCTTATCCTTCTTTTATAGCATCCATATTAGGCCTCCCATCACAAGCTCAATATGGATTTGGTCCATATTGATTAGGGTCCATTCTTCTCCCAAAATTTTTCCCATTAATCTAGATCATTTATTGGGCTACTTTATTATCTTTATCCGAATCAAATTGTGTAACTTAACTGATAAATTATTGAAAAACTAAAAATTACAATTCATTGTTGTCCACCATATAGGGAAAATATATAACATTATCCCCCCTTGGAAAATAATTAATTGCAATATTGAATCAAGTTTTAAATCAGTTTAAAATACAGTTAAGACATGTTACTGAATTAGTCGACTAGGTTTAAAAACATTTGATCCAAAGATATCAAAAGTCTAACATTCTGTCCTGTAAATCTTTCGATACCAAAAAATATCAAACACATATGTCATATGTGACACAGGTCCAATATAATCACAAATATTTAATACCTTGCTAACATGAATGAGAAAATGGAGTGAGAAAAATTCAAATGATACCTATTTGATCTAGTATGTATCATCTTTTTATTTGTAAGTCTCAATTTCTCTATACTTTATGCTAAACTGCATAAGAGGAATCTTATTTTCTCTCACTGAATGCTAAACTGCATTATAGAAAATGTTTATGTTCTCTAATTGAATGCTAAACTACATTAGAGAACCTTTATAGGATTAAAACTTATATCCCCCTATGTCATGTTAAAATCTATGGATATAATTATTCAACTGTATGTGTCCTAATGAAATATGCTCAAGGTCAATCTGTATATATGGCTAATGAATATTAAAATGCTTAAGATCGATACAAATCTTAAAACTTTCACGTGTATTATAACTGTGTATGATAACATAGAGTACTGAGATAAACGATTATCATCTTTATTAATGAACCACCATACTATCATAATATATAAAAAAATGTATAAATCTATAAGGTGTAGATATAACGATCCTTAACTAATAATGTCTAAGGACTTCAAAACACCCTTAATGTTTACTTGTCTTTCAACCACAAATGGGCGATGTCCTTTAGTTAATGGATCGATTAACCTTTCCTCAGTACTCAAATTGTTCACCTCCATATCACTTTTTTTGTATCAACTTCTTTATGGTCAAATATTTAACCTCCAAATTGTAAAACCCTTTGATATTCTTATTGTTGTTTTTTTTAAATAACACAGCAACAAGATTATTAAAAAAACAATTGAATGGGTATAACCACTGAATCAACCATAGACAACTCAAAAATCAAGTTTCTGAGCCAAACCACCTGTGAAGCAGACTCATAGCGTTCACTCTGCATGCATGGTTAAGGAAGTCACCTTTGTCTACTTGACACTCTTCTATGACATTATACCATCTGCAAAATCAAAGCTTTATCCTGATATGGACTTCATCTTTTCTAGACACATAGTTAATATTTGAATATGGATTACCTATAAGGTTTAGACTGTTGACTTTTCTATATGTTGACATATAAACCTTGATTCCCTTTAAGTATCTTAACACTCGTTTAGTTTCATTCTAGTGGTCTATACTTACGTTAGCTAATATGAGGCGTGAGAGGGCCCACCACTATTATAGGCTTTATATTCCAGAAACCTAGCTGTTTGTGATTCTACTATTCTAGCCCCTCCTTCTCTACAGTAGAATCTGTAGCTTTTAGAGTAGTCAGGATATTTGACTAAATAGTAATGAATGGAATGCGCATGTAATTTTCCTTTATAAGGATTATATAAACTCAATCTTAGTAGGGTAGCCCTATACACGAATGTGTGCAAGGCTGGGTTTCCACCCTTTAGAGATAATTAGGTAGATTAGTCATGTTCTGCTTTGACTTCTTCATATCCTTTAGGTTGTGTTTAGGCCTTTCGACATGACACCATTTTCCCTAGGACTACCCAATATAGTGAATTGAGTTAATATTTTAACCTATTTCATATATCTAGCAAACTGACCTTTCATGCCTTGAAATCCTTTTTTTCCATAATATTCTCCTCGATGGTTAAATTTGATAATCTTTATAGGTTTTTCCAGTTGGTTCTCAACCTTCAGTCCTAAAGATATTGAACTCATCAAGAACTTTATACTTTTCTTTAAGCAGGAGCATATAAACTGTAACGGGAATAATCATCATCAAATGTTAGAACATGTCTAGAATTGCACAATGCAACTGTATAAGGTTTCCTGATATCTATATGTATCATACCCAACAAGCCAAAGCAAAAGTTGACCCCATTTTTTCTTATTTTAGTCAAGTTACCCCTACAATAATCAATACATATTTCTAGATTATCAAAGTCCAGAGTTGTGAGCATGTTATCCTTAATCAATCTCTCAACCTTAGCTTTGGAAAGTTGGCTTAAACTTTTATTCCACAACATGTATGACTTATTCTTTATCAGGGTTGTTCTTGATCATGACTTGTTTGGCAAGATACAAATAAGCATATATCTAATTCGAGGTTAGACTTTTTTTTGAAGAGAAAATTTGGGCTTAGACACATTCCATATAAACCAGATGACAAAAAAATATGTTTTGTATTAAAGTAAAATTATACAACGGAAGCATTAAATATACGACTATCACCTTCTTTGTCCAAAATTCAAAGATCAAATATAAATTGCATCACGTAAAACCAAAATGAACCTTGTATAAAGATTTAAAACATACATCTCTTATAGATATTACATCCGCTTCTTCGTTATTGATAACCATCAGCTTCTAGTCCTCTTTAGATGGCTTTCTCCTGTGTATGAATCCCTGCCTTGTGGAGGCAACTCAATTAAATGCTCCACCATCTAACTACCACAAGCCGAATATAGTAATAACATCATTGGATTTATGAATTGATAAGCTAAGGAGTTACTTGACGGTTTCTATCTTTCCTTCTAGCCCTTATAATGTTGACTTCTTTGTGTCTACAAGACCTTTACCAGCACTGGATTGATCAACATCAGTATGTGGAGAAGATTTAAACTTTCTACTTTTGAACTTGGTGGGCTTTACCTTTGTCTTCCCTTTAGTTGCTTCAAGGGTTATACGAGTAACAATCTTCAGTTTCTCCTCCTTAGCAATATAATGGGTAATCAAAGCATTGAAGTCCTGTTCCTTATCTAGTGAGTAATATGACGTCACCATATTACTAAACTCTAGAGGGAGTGTGTTCAGAGTCTGGTGAACTATGAAGACATTAGGAAAAGGAATATTCAACATGTTCAGTCTACTGTGAAGATGAATCATTCTTGATATGTAATCTATCACTCCCCCTTCTTCAATATACCTCATGAAGAATAATTCTTTCATCAAAGTACTTATCTAACATTAAATAAGACTATGTAACTCTTAAAGACATTATCAAGAAACTCCTTTGCAATGTCTATGTCTAGAAGTCCACTAAACAGATGGTCAAGTGTGGATCTCTTAATGGTCATGTAACATATTCTGTTTGACCTATCCTAAGCTTTATAGGATGCTTTATAAGCTCTTAAGCTTCTGGATGAGATGGCTTATATGTATGTATGGCCATATCAATTTCTAGTCATCTCTATAACATTTAATACATCCTCTATCCACTTTTTTGAATTGAATCCAGTAAGGGTTTCAGTAGTGACATTGTGATTGTTAACACTGTAAAATGACAATGTAAAGACCAACATAAATGTAGATAACAGCGATACTTAAAGTCATTAAATAATATCTATACCTGGAATCTAGTCACATATTATGAAACATCTTTGGGATGAATATGTAATATAAGAAATTAGACCTCTACATAAAAAGGATCAGAGTACAAACCATCAACTCTCATAACACTAGCACCTTTCGATGAATAGATCATTTAAGCAATGGATTTCCTCCATCTAATGCCTTTACACACATCTCAAAATCTTATGTAAAGCCAACACCTTTGGGTAGAATAACCAAACATAAGACCAGAGACATCCCCCAAAACATATAAGAAGAACAATTAAAAATACTGAATCCAAAGGCCACTTTGGTGACTATATTCTTATTAGTACCTAAAAGGTCCATAAACACAAGGGATATAACTTTATGTTATCCTTAAATTCTTTATCGCCATACCATATGTGATAATATTCCATCAATAAATGCAAAACTAGAAACACATTCTAATTATCACATACTAGTGCTAAAAACATTGTCTATAAACTTTATTTGAGACTTTTGTAGTGAAAAATCTCAATCCAAGTGACTATCATACTATTCCAAACACTGAATATAAGACTCAAGAGACGAAAACTAGAAGTATCTCTCTCATATGAAGTCTGAAGTATGAAAATTCACTCAAAATCAGCTTTAGAACGTCTTATTTCCTTTTATGTAGTAAAACTTTAATTTATTACTTATGTAATAAATCTAGAAAGTTAAAAAAACTCACTCTAAAAATTCGCCGACTTGGAAACTAACCCAAAATAACCCAGGGTACCTTTATAAGAATTTTGAATTTTTTTTGTTTTTTAATTTTTTGATACCACTTGTAATATGTATCATAAGTTGTAATACGTGCCCAAAATCGAACGTGAAAGGAAAATAAATAAAGAAATGCAGAAAATGCCTTATTTTTCTTCTATAACTTCAAACGAGCTTTTTAAAGCTGAAACGAATGCGAATCCACAACACCTTCATGGGATCTACTCACCGAGAGGCGTCAAAGTCTTTCTGTAGCTTTTCTGTATATGTGAACCTCTAAATGGGTCAGAATATCTTTATGTTCACAATTTGCTACATCAGTTGTAGAAGACCTTAACCTTCTCTATATAACATCTATATCGGCCTCCCCATCATAGGCTCAATATAGGTCTGGTCCACACTAATCGGGGTTTATTTTTTCCTAGACTTTGGCTTATTAATTCGGATCATTTATTAGACCATTTCTTTATCTTTATTCAGATCAAATTATGTAACTTAATCGATAAGTTATTGAAAAACTAAAAATTACAATTAATTATTGTCCACCATATAGGGAAAATATCTAACAGTTAAGTCATAGTATAAGAAAAAATGATCGTTAAGTCTAAATAGATGAAATCCACAAATTCTCCACACAAAAATAAAACTAGAATCGGAGTATGTATCACTCAATCCTATAGAAATTTTTTTTAGTATATCTAAGCATATAAAGAGTATAAATATCCAATAGTGATTTGTATATTAAAGCTCTTCTCCCTAATAGATATTTGGGTAGGACCTTTACAATTTCAATTTTAACAGATATTATCATCATTCGATTCCATATGGAAATCAACATATAAAAAATCCAAAATAGTGAAATACACAATCATAACAATGTTTCATGTTCCAGTCATTTGGAGGTAATCATATTAACTACTACATCAAGAACCTTTTTCTTAACTTGAAGAAAACCCATGCGTAGATGTAACTGTTTGACATTGAAGAAAAAAGAATAACACAAACAAAATACAATCTTTCATGTTTACTAATGCACCTAAAGAGAAGACATCTTTTGTGACTAAGAAATCTCAATTCTAATCCCATCGGTGAAAAGGACATTAAGGATTATGATAATCTTAAAAATGCAAGTAAGTTGTTAATGTTTGAATTAAAATAGAAAATTTTCAATCATATAAATGTATAACCTTACTTTTTTAATGAAATAGACTGCCATAAATGTAACGAGTCTATATGTTTTTTTAATAAAAGAAATAGACTGCTATATAGGAAACAAAACTAGTTAATATCATACCAAGATCTATACCTAGTTTTTTTAAAGTAAAAAATTAATTAAGAATCAAGAGTAAAAATGCAACTAATAACCAAAGTTCACAACTGCCCGGGAATTAAACAATCTAAAACTACTAATGGGACAGGTTAACTAAAAGTGCAATCCCAAGTCACTTCGACTCAAATAATGGATAGTTTAGAATAAACTTTTGGTGTTAAGACCAAAGTTTAGTCTTTGGCTAATGTATACAATCTAAATTTGTAGCTTAACTTCCTTTTACATTTCTTAATCCCTAAATAACATTTTAATAAAAAGTTATCTATGCCTCATAACTTGAAATTTCAACTATGCCTTTAATGAGTATTTTACTTATTTCACTGCATGTTTTTATTTTTCCATTCACCTTTTATTTTTATTTAATATATGTACACTTATTTTAACACCTAATTATCATACTAATGACCAAAAAATAAAATTTCTCCATTAATTACAATATATTTCATCTCTAACGCATTTTCCTCCAATTTATTCACTAACATCAATTATTCTTAATTATTTCTCTCAAAATTTAAAGTAACCAAATTTATTACCAATTCTATCAATTATTCTCAATATATTTCCTCACTAAACTAATTCTTAAAAAATCAAAAATAATTCTAAGCTCCAAAATGCAAATTACTTAAAAATTCAAGTTCAAGTATAAAAGTAATTGGAAAAAAGCACCCTATATGAGAAAATATAAACTAATGGGATTGAATAGTAATTGAGGAAACTAAATGAAAATTCATGGCCAAATCCCAAAAGTAAACATGCATAAATAAAACTATAGTTTTTTTAAAAAATCTTGACAATATCCTCTTAAGAGTGTTAAACCCAACACCTAGCCTTACTCAATAGCCTAAACATTTATTTCATTCTTAACACAATTGGAAAAAAATATAGTCAACACCTTCCAAATCATGACATAGCATCTTATCTAATTCAAAGTATTGCAATTCTCTTTCTTGTTAAAAAATCCCTAAAGTATCCTTAATCTTGAAAGTAGTTACTTATGATAAAACTGGTTGAGAAACTCAAGTCAATTAATAGAATTCATCTAAAAAATCATAGTTCTTAAAATCAATTCAAAATGCCATAAATTTACCTCATCACATTAAATTGCATTATTAATTAGTAGTAAAACAAGATTTTAAATCATTTTTTCGTATGCCATTTCTTGAACCTATAATCATTTTTGCTTTCCTTTCAATAACTTATAACTACACGACATCATAAATTCAAATCTAAATCCATGAGACAATTTTGAGCTATCGCAATTTCATTTAAAATATGCATTTCTTAAACCATATGTCACACAAAAATTCATGCGCCATCACTTATCTCGTAAATTCATCATACTTAAAGCCACATCCCTCATGTTGAATCTTGTTCATATTCCATTCCTAAAACCCCTAAATTATTCCTGAGAGGTTGAAAAATGTTGTAAGTGAAACCATAAACCCTTCTCAAGGGGCTTTAAGTTTTGAGAGAAATATAGGTGATAACATCCTACTCTTATAAGAGTTGTTAAAGGAGTATAGCTCAAGGAAGAGAATCAATTTTTTTTCCTGAAAATTGGCTTTTATAAAGCATTTAATATAGTCAGTTAGAGTTTTATTGAACTTTTTCTTAAAGCAATGAATCTACTATAAGGTTTGTGAAATAGATCATAACATGCATTCAATCCTCTTCCTTTAGTGTGTTAGTAAATGAAATCCCACTAAACCTTTAAAAAAGGCAAAGGGGATTAGACAAGGGGACCATGCAAGGGGGATTAAACAAGGGGACCATTTATCCAGCTATCCTTTCACCCTAACAATGGTCGGATTGTCTAGATTGCTAATCAAATTCACACCTTGTAATGGAAGTTTTCAATTTCACTATAACTGTAGAGAATGAGATTAACACGCTTATTTATGCAGATGATCTTATGCTTCTATATGGTGGTGATTCTCGTTCCATCAACATAATGCTCCAAATTCTAAAATTGTTCTTAGAGTGGTCTAATTTAAAGTTCAATACTGACAAAAGCAGCTTATATATTTCATTAGATGTGTGGAACCAAGTTGAGTTTAGTAGAATTAGAAGTTTAAATGTGCATTCCACACCTTTCAATTATATTGGATTGCCTATCACTACATCCAAGCCTAAATTCTCTTATTTTATTCCTCTTATTGAAAATCCAGGATAACCTCATGGCAAAACAGGTTCCTTTCATATGTTGCTAGACTTATACTCATCATTTCCATTCTTAACAGTTTATATATACACTGGATAGCTTATATTGTTTTGCGAAAGAAGGTCATTAAGGAAATTAATTGAAAGCATTCCTTTGGACTGGAAAAATAGAGAATTCCAAAATTGCAAAGGTTAAATAGAGTGAACTCACCATCCTAAAGAAACAAGGTAGACTAGTAATTATCTTAATTTCAATAATGCAAAAGGTAATTTTGTGCAAGAGAATTTGGAGACTTCATATAGACAAGAAGGCCCTCTAGATCAATTGGTTAGAATTAAGACCCTTATACAAAGAAATGAGATTACTCACTTAAGGAATAAAATTCTTATAGACTCTAAAGTATCCTTTCTAATCCAAAATAGTAACTAATATGGGAAATTTAGAGCTTTTCCTATACTTGTTGAACATTTACCTTAATGTCTTAAAAGGAATAGAGAATATCTCATTTTTTGGACTCCCAATCCGAATGGAAGGTTCACAAATGACTCATGTCATAGAATTCTTACAAGTAGATTAGAAGAAGTTCCTTGGCATAACCTTTTATGGAAATAAACTCTTAATCCCAAATCTTCACTAATCACTTGGATAGTGATTAAAACAGAATTAGGACCAAGTGCAAGTGGTTTGGCATGAATGATTGAACATGTGTATTATGCAAGGAAGCTAAGGAAGACAAAAATCATCTATATTTTCTATTCAAATATTCTAAAGTAGTATGGAGCATAATATCACACTTTTTAGCTATAGAAACTTAAACATACAAATGGATGAGACTTTAATTTGGTTCATCAACCACACTAAACATGGTAAGCAAAATGGAATGTTACTTAAAACAATAGTCATCACTACATTTTACACATTTTGGAAAGAGAGAAACAATAGATTGTATAAACTTATTGAAGAAGATAAGTACTAGTTACCTAGAAATTTCTAAAATAGATAAGAGATATTGTGATTGTAAAGAATTTGCAAAATTTACTCACCCATGATATGAAGAATATATGAAACTTGTAACTAAGATGTTGTAATGGTTCTACAGCTAATTTGTAATGATCTAACCCCTTTTTAAGTCTTCCAATCATATTGTTAGAACTCACTGTAACGTTGAACTACCTTTTGCTATAGTTAATACAATTTCATTCATTTAAAAAATAACTTAAAAATCTAAAATAGGAAAAACTAAGAGAAATTCTAAAGTAATATTTGCACATATAAACTCACTATTGCTGCAAATCCTTTGTTAAATTGGTAAATTATAATAAGGAATCCATTAATAAAATAAAGCATAGCATGTTAGGTAAGAAAGTAAGTTCACAAGAAAGTATCCCAATTTTTGTGCATAATTTTAATACAGTTTGACAAGATGAATATCCTACTAAGAGCTTCTTCTTGGAAGCAACAAGTTGAAGATGGACTAATAGGTTGTTTAACATAGACCTTAATAGAAGAACTAATAGGTTGTTTAAATTTTGTTTTGACTTTTTCTTATAAATGGTTTATTGTTTGCTTTTTATATTGTTAAGTGCTATGTTATGCATGATTCAACTATATTTGTCCAAAAACCATCTTTTAATTTACCATTGATTCAGTTCTAGTGCCTGATTCACTTTTATTCAAAAGATCACAATCTCATGATGACTTAATTATACCAACAATGAATCATGCACAATATTTTTCCTTTCTGGTTTTGTAAGATCCAACAAGCATTATAGTTAATTTGTCTACAGGTTCTTTCTCTATATTCCTAGTATTTATATGCATAAAATACAAAAAAGAATTAGAATCTTCATATGGAGTTAATGGAATAAAAATAATCCTACAGTATAATTTAATAAGACAAAAATAATATCAATAAACCAAAAAAATGTAGCTTCAAAGATTATATATTAATAAGAAGAGTTCAAGGAGACATAATGGGAAAAACTACACCTTTTAAAAGTTTAAAGTTTTGAACAAATTCAAGAGCCGATTCATAAACTCATTAACTCAAACGTAAAAAAAAAAAAAAAGTTTGGTATGATTATAGGGAAACATAAGTATAGTTAACCAGCATCAATCATAGAGAAACACAAAATGGTCTAATTAAATAGAGGAATTCTATAAATTAAATTATTTTTGGAGTTCTAAATATGTAAGACTTCATCCTCGCAACTTCATATAGCCAATATATCTTAACAAATAACCCAAAGGTAGCATCAAAGGTTTTGAGTTTTGGCTACAATTTCTTATAGCAAACATAATTCAACCAACATTTTAAAAGTAAGGCAAAAAGCCAATAAAATTTGAAAACGTTGAAGGAATGCAAATTTTATAGAGACTCAAAACCTAAAGATCAAATATTCAAAACCCTAATCCAAATGTTTTTATTGAAACACAGAAATTGTTGTCATATAGACAATAACCTATTATTAGGTTTCAATTTAGGTAAGATGGGTTTGGGTGAGCGAGTGGTGCATTTTAGATTTAGTTAGGTCGGGTTTCTCTTTTATGGTATGGATTAGGTCAAATCTATAGATAGTTATCACGTTAGTGAAATATAAATAGTTCATTTATGCTACGATTGCCAATTAGGATTCTCTGTTAGATTTAATAAGTCAATAATAGGGGACTTTCTATAAAAGTTTAAGCTGCAAGGACTCTTTTAAGAATTATAAAAATTATGAGGTTTCTTAAAGCTTTTGAAACCATAGGAAAAATCTATATTTTACTCTTTTATAAGTATTATTTTGGAATGAATCACAGGGAAGTTGTACTTCAATACAATCTTTTCATTTGTTTTCTTCTCTCTAAAAACTAATACTAGTGTTATGTGCAAAGTTATTGATTTCGTACTGAGCTCGATACCGAATTGAGTTCTGGAATGGAACTATACCAGTGCCGGTCAGTACCGGATATCGTTTTAGCTAATTTTTTAAATTTATGAAATAGTCCCTAAAATTTTTAAAATTTGCAAAATAGTCCATTGGTATGTTGTACAGTTGTACTGTATACTTTACCAATTTAGTGTTTATATCAACCATGTTTTCAAAAATCTTAATAATAAATAATAATGACAATTAATATGAAATAACAATAATTTTTAAATATT
>JANSVA010430149.1:0-19212 GCA_025504915.1 Erythroxylum reticulatum | reverse complement strand
TGGGTTGAGCTACACAGCTCAGTGGCTAATGTATTTATATCCATTGGCAATGAGCCACACAATCAAACATACATGTGTGTATTCATATAGGCATGCTCGTCTTATCTTAATCTAACGATGTAAGTTCAACATTCACAATTCCAATTCACAGCTCATAGTTCAATACATCATCACATAAAACATATTGGATGTAATTTATCATCAAAACATATCACACAATTTGTATCATAACTTAACATATCAAAATGAAAATGCACAAAAAAATGGCTCGAGGGTTCTGTGGAACAAAATGGAGAAACTGAAGTTTACACCATGAACGAAATGAGTCCACTTTTCGGATCTCGTATGCCACAAGTAGGCAGCTGGGAGAAGGCTTTATGTCGACGTGTACGTGACTACAAATCGGTTCCTCTCTTACCCAAACACAATCAAATCTTATGCTCAATTCAATCAATCCCAATTTTATATTCTCATGCTTCTTATACTACTTCTTTTCATTTATACAAAAATGTCATGACACATTCTAAAGCATAATATGATCATAATCACAAGTCAATTACATCAAAATGCCATACATCTATCAATGCATAACATAAAACATATCATAATGCATTTGCCCATCACAATAATTCAAAACAAGCCATTTTAGCACATATTCCATAAACAAGGCATTTTGCTCATATTACATAACAATTATAAATAAATTACCCACCTAAATGGCTTGCAAAATCCAAGTCAAGCTTGCCTTTCCTCTTGCTTTTGGATTGGGTTTTTTTTATTTCCTAAATAAATCAAAATTTCCATTCAATCCAATTTTTGATAAAATTCGTAAAGCTTCAAAATCACACAAATGAAATAATTGCTAAATTGAGCTTAGCACTAACTTACCCGTGGTTTATCTAAGTTGGAAAGACCAACACCTAGTTTAGAAATCCTAAAATCAAATGGGTTCCCTTAAATCATCTTCTTCCAACATAACACCCATTCTCTCTCTAATCCCTTTATTCTCAGCACAACCCATTTCTTTAATAAACAAGAAGAAAAAGATGATTAACTTACCTTAACAAGCTTGATTTCTCTTCTTTCTCCACGATTTTCTCTCTTTCCTAGCTTCTCCCATGATTTTCTTCTTCTTGTCTTCTTTCTCTACGTTTTTTCTCTCTTCTCTTAGCTTCTTATGATCCTCTCCTTCTTCTTTCTTATTTTTAAGACAACATTTTAGTTGTCTTTCCCATTTTGCCCTTCATTTAACTTGTCCTTCCATATTTACCCTTCTTTCATTTAAGCCATCTACTAACTCTCTTAACCTATTAAACACCATATTAATTCTAACTTCATTCCAATTTCTAATTTCTATTTATACTTGCTAATTTAATGGACTATAAATAAATAAAAAATCAAACAAATAAATCGATAAATATTGAAAGAAATTTTGGGGTCCAACAATTCTCCCCCCTTAAAAGAATTTCGTCCTCAAAATTCTTACCTGAGTCTACAAAGAGGTATGGATACTTCTCCTTCATTGCTTCCAAAGGCTCTCACGTTGCCTTCTCTCTTGTGTGGTTTTTCCATAAGACTTTAAATAGCTTTACAATCTTTCTTTTCAAGATCTTTTCCTTCGAATCTAGGATCTCCACTGGTTGCTCCTTATATGTCAAATCCTCCATTAATTAGACCTCTGAAGGTTGAACTATGTGTGAAGGATATGATTGGTACATCCTCAACATTGATACGTTGAAAATATTGTGAATCTTAGATAATTCCAATGGCAAAGCTAACTTGTAGGCTAAAGGCCCAATTTTCTTAATGATCTCATAATGGCCTATGTATCTTGGACTAAGCTTGCCCTTCTTACCAAATATCAGAACTCTTTTCCATGAAGAAGCTCTAACAAACACTTTATCTTTAACTTCAAATTCCATCTCCTTTCTATGTGCATCCGTATAGCTCTGCATTCTGTCTTGAGTTAGTTTAAGTCTCTGTTTCACTACTTTAATCTTATCAATTGTGACTTATACTAATTCAAACCCTAAAAGCCTCCTTTCATCATCCTTATCCTAACAAATATGAGTTCTGCACCTCTTTCCATACAAAGCTTCAAAGGTGCCATTTGAATTCCTGAGTGGTAGGAATTATTATAGGCAAATTCAATTAAAGGAAGATGATCATCCCATAAGCCTTATTCATAGCACAAGTTCTCAACATTGCCTCCAAAGCCTCCTGTAAGCTTTCCCAAAATTTGAAGGTGAACTTGGGATCTCTATCCTAGACTATAGAACTCGGAATCCCGTGAAGCATGATTATCTCATCTATGTATTTCTTGGCCAAAGCATTCAAAGAATTTGTCTGTTTAATTGACAAGAAACGTGTTGACTTAGTTATCCTATCAACAATCACCTATATTGCATCATGCTTCTTGCTAGTTCTTGGCAATCCCATCAAGAAATCCATCGTAAGATTCTTTCATTTCCATTATGGAATCAACAAAGGTTTAAGCTGACCTGAAGGTACTTAGTGTGCTGCTTTAACTTGCTGGCACACTAAGCATCTTTTAACATATTTTGCAACTTCTTTCTTCATTCCTTTCCACCAGAAATGCTCCTTCAAATCTCTATACATTCTCGTACTTCCTGGGTGCATTACATAAGGCGCATTATATGCCTCATCAAGAATCTCGTCTTTCAACTCTTACATATTAGGAATACATAGTCTGTTTCTTACCACCATCAATCCATCTTCCCTTACCTCTATTTCAGAAAGTTTACCACTTTTAATCTCTTTTCTAAGCCTACTCAAATACTCATCTTGCTCTTGCAACTCCTTGATCTTCTCATTCAACACTGACTTTACTCTAAAATTAGCCAACACATGACTAGATTCGGATTGTCTCAATGTCACCCTGAGTTTGGCTAATTTCTTCAGCAAAAGAAGATACACTATCTACACATGTGCCATAGTCAATTTTTTACTTAGTGCATCCGTTATTACATTAGCTTTCCCTGGATGATATTCTATTATCAAGTCATAATCCTTAAGTATCTCTAACCATCTTCTCTATCTCAAATTTAACTCTTTTTCGCTCATCAAATACTTAAGAATCTTATGGTATGTAAACACCCATATGGTGACTCCATATAAGTAGGATCTCCATATTTTCAACACAAAGATTATAGCAGCTAACTCCAAGTCATGCGTAGGACAATTCATCTCCTAAAGTTTCAATTGCCTAAAAGCATAGGCAATCACTTTATCTTCTTGCATCAACACACGCCCTAATCCTTTCCTCGAGGCATCACTATACACTATATATCCATCATTACTGGAAAGCATTGTCAAAATTGTTGCCATTGTAAGTCTATTCTTCAATTCCTTAAAACTGCTCTGACACTCCTCTGTTTGCACAAACTTCTGATTCTTCCTTATCAATTTGGAAAGTGGAGTTGCTATCATAGAAAAGCCCTCCATAAACCTTTTATAATATTTAGACAAACCCAAGAATCTCCTCATTTTAGCTACATTCTTAGGTGCTTCCTATTTCACAACCGTCTTAATTTTTATCAAATCCACTTGCACTCCTTTTTCTAAAACTACATATCCAAGGAACACCACTTTCCTTAGCCAAAATTCACATTTATTGAATTTGGCGTACAACTTGTTCCTCCTCAATGTCTCTAAGTTAACCCTTAAATGTTCCTCATGCTCCTTGTCATTCTTAGAATAAACTAATATATCATCAATAAAGACTAATAAATTGGTCTAAGAAGGATTTAAAGACTCTATTCAAGTTGTAGGGGCATTCGTTAATCCAAAGGGCATAACTAGAAACTCAAAATGCCAATACCGTGTTCTGAAAGCAGTCTTTGACACATCAAACTCCTTTATCCTTAACTGGTGGTAACCTGATCTCAAATTTATCTTAGAAAAGACTCTTGCCCTTTGTAATTGATCAAACAAATCATCTATGCGTAGGAGCGGATATCTGTCCTTAATGGTGACATGGTTAAGCTTCCTATAATCCGCAAACATTCACAATGATCCATCTTTCTTCTTCACAAAAAGGACCGGAGCTTCCCAAGGTGAAGAGCTCAGCCTAATGTAACCTTTCTCCAATAAATCTTCCAATTGCTCCTTAAGCTCCTTCAATTCTGCCGGAGCCATTCTATAAGACAAAATCGATATTAGAGTTATGCCCAGAAGGAGCTCAATAGGAAATTCAATTTCCCTAAATGGCAGTAGTCATAGTAACTCGTCGGGAAAGACATCTAGGAATTCCATGATCACGGGTCTATCTTCTAACTTTCCTCTATCTGCTTTCGTGTCTACCACATAAGCCAAATATGCTTCATATCCCTTCCTTATCATTCTCTTTGCTATTAGAGCCGAAACAATCCGAGTTGGGCTAACTTTTCTATCTCCCATAAACACCACCTTTCTATCTTCGTTCAACTTAAACTCTACTGTCTTCCAATTGCAATCCAAATCCAAATTAGCATTATACTTCTTTAATATGTCCATGCCCAAAATCACATCTAACCCTCCTATCCTCAATGGCATTAGATCCACCCCTAACTGTTCTCCTATAATATGTATCTTACAGTCTCTATAGACTTGACTAATTGTAATACATTGGCCGATTAGAGTATTAACCATCAAAGGAGTATCCAGTGGGCTTAATTCTCTACCATTCATAATTATACTTGATGAAATAAACAAGTGGGTGTAACTCGGATTAACTAAAACAACAATATCCTCAATAAATAATTTAATCATATCAGTTACGACTTCCAGAGTTGTCTCTGTGTCCTCCCTCGTTATACCAAACACTCTAGCTAGTGCTTGTCCCCTCTATCTCCCTGGAGGGTTCACTTTCCTGGACACATCAGAACTGCCCACTTCAATTACTGTCCTGTGTCCCACTGTCTCAGCCTTCTTTGAAGCTTTTATCTGACTTATTTCATGTCTTGCATTCTGATGGCACTCTCTTTCTATGTGTCCTTTCTCCCCGCAATTGAAACACCCTCCAATCAGTTGGTAACATTGTCCTTTATGAAACCTTCTGTAGTGATCACATTTGGGAATGGGTGGCTTACCCCCATCTCCCTTCCTATTGCCTCCAGTCGTTGAGGCTTAATGTGAGACCATTTTCATTTGTCTAGCCTTGATTGCTCCATTGCTCTTCTCCTCAAACTATACAGGGAAAGTCTTAGCACTCCTCTCTGACATAGGAGCACCGCCTCCTCTCTTAAATTGTTATCTCCCTTTCCACTTTCTGTTCACTGCACTTTGATGTTCTCCACATTTTTCACTCTCAATGCTGCTTCAACCAGCTATTGGAAGTCACAGAAATTCTGTGCCACCACTCTCTCTCTGATGGCCAAGTGTAGTCTCGCTTCAAACCTTCGGCACCTAGCTGCTTTTCTCATCATTAACTCAGCTGTATATCGGGCCAATTGTGTAAATCGGGGCTCATATTTGCTCACTGTCATCTCCCTCTGGGCAAGGCTCAAAAGCTCTCTCTGCTTCTACTGGATGTACACTTCAGACAAATTCTTCTTCTTATAAATGATAAGGAAGTCCTTCCATGCCAACACCGGTGGCTTCCCCTGACTTCTTGGGACACTCTCCCGCCAATGTAAAGCATCTCCTTATAGCAAACTCACAGTATGTTCAACCTTCTTGTCATCTTCACAATCCATTTGCTCCAATATTCGTTCTGTCTTTCTTAGCCATGTCTCAACTTCCTCGGGATCAGTGATCCTATAAAAGTCCACTACTCCGTACTTCCTCAGCTTTTCGAACTACTTCCTTTCTTAACTAGGGCTGGAGTAGAAGATTGCAGCATCTGACCATAGCTTAGACAAAGGACTGAGTCAATGCCTTAAACAGTCTCGGATCTAAGTTAGGCACTTGTTTTGATGAAATAGGTGACTCCTGCATCTGTGATCGAGAGGGCTCACTACCTTGCCCTATAAAAGCCTCAGCATTTACTGGGGCTCTAGACTCATTTGTGCCCTCCTCTCTTAGTGGAGGGTTAAGTGCAACCGATTCTTGCAAAACTTCTCGTGTCCTTTTACGAGGTGGCATTTCAATCCTTTAATAGAAACACTAATGATTAGCTTACATTTTATCTTAATCCTATTTCTTACATGTGTGTATGATATACATGTCATTTAATGCAATTAATTAATATACAATGCAACCAATTTATCATATATCATAATAATGCATAGCACAACGTATTCTAAGCCTAGGACTCTTTAAAGCCTAAGCTCTGATACCACAAGATGTTGGACCCCATTTCTAGAGCTCAGTTATCTAGAGTCATAAAGCGTGAGTGGAATACCCTGTTGGGTTATTTCAATAAACCCTCACTTTCTTTTCATCCATCTTTCTGAAATCAACACCAAAGGTATCAATCCTTTTTATAGATATAGAAAAATGTGTTAGGAATTTATTGCTTTAAGAATCACTCCATTTGGAGGTCGAATGAATAAGTTATGGTCAAAAAAATCAACCATGATTCTATCCTCAATCATATTGTACCTATCTTGGGACAATTGGCATAAAGTTTACTAGATATGTCGGGTTAAGGTCATTTTAAATGGTTTTAAATAGGAAATCAAGATCTACAACTTTTATGAAGACCCTAAAGAGAGATTCTGCCATTTATATGGTCCAAAAACTCAAATTTCCGAAAGTGTACAGTGTATGTCTGTTAAACGGACATACACGTCTGCCTAACGGACATACACGGGGTTAGGGGCCATTCCAGACCTGAGAAGGTCCGTTTAATGGACCTAAAGTTCATTTAATGGACATGGACGATGATGGGGGTCCTCACAGACCTGAAAAGGTCCGTTAACAGACCTTAAGTCCGTCTAACGGACATAGGGGATGCCCAAACCCCTCCAAAGCCTCTCCAATGATTCCTACATCCTTTCTAACATTACTTTCACTCATAATCTTCTCAAATTCACCTCTCCTATTACAATATCATTTCATATCTGTTCAACCTCCAACCTTGTTTCATTAAATCCTCTAATCTCTACTCATTTGATTCATCAAAACCACTAATTCTCCTCATTTACCATAGCTGTCCTGTGGATATATCCCATGTAGAATCACTACTTATAATGCTCATATCTCTCATCTCCGATATACAAAATTTACATACTTTATACCGTTGGAAAGCTAAGAGGATAAGCTACAACTTCCAAGGGAAAACTTTGTCTAATTAAGCCTAGATTCATCCAGTTTTTCCCCTAAAGTTAGTATACAATTTTACCCCTATGGAAGACTTGAAATATGAAGTGTACAACTATAAGAGAAATATGCTCATACACGTTGAAAACTTCTTCAATTCTCTATTCATTTCCAAATCAAAATGGAGTTCATACATATCTTTAATTACATATCAACATTACATCAAAGGCTTGACACAAGATACAAAATACATTGGATGCTCAATGTTTGATATGCTTATGAAGCTATTTACAAGTCTAGTCACTAACTTAGTACAAAAGATTTCTAGCTATCTTGGAGTTTCTGAATCCCTTGCAAGGATCTTTAATCTTCTCATTCTGTACCTAAAGAAGGAAAAATGATGGGTTGAGCTACACAGCACAGTGGCTAATGTATTTATAGCCATTGGCAATGAACCACACAATCAAACATACATGTGTGTATTCATATAGGCATGCTCATCTTATCTTAATCTAACGATGTAAGTTCAACATTCACAATTCCAATTCACAACTCATAGTTCAATACATCATCACATAAAACATATTGGATGTAATTTATCATCAAAACATATCACATAATTTGTATCATAACTTAACATATCAAAATGCAAATGCACAAAAAAATGGCTCGAGGGTTCTGTGGAACAAAATGGAGAAACCAAAGTTTACACCATGGACGAAACAAGTCCACTCTTTGGATCTCGTATGCCACAAGCGGGTAGCCGAGAGAAGGCTTTATGCCGACGAGCACATGACCATGAAACGATTCCTCTCTTTCCTAAACACAATTAAATCTTATGCTCAATTCAATCAATCCTAATTTCATATTCTCGTGCTTCCTATACTACTTCTTCTTTTCATTTATACAAAATGCTATGACACATTCCAAGGCATAACATGATCATACTCACAAGTCAATTATATCAAAATGTCATACATATGTCAATGCATAACATAAGACATATCATAATGCATTCTCCCATCACAACAATTCAAAACAAGCCATTTTAGCACATATTCCACATACAAGGCATTTTACTCATATTAAACAACATCTATAGATAAATTGCCCACCTAAATGACTTGCAAAATCCAAATCAAACTTACCTTTCTTCTTTCTCTTGGATTGGGTTTCCTTGATTTCCTAAATAAATCAAATTTCCCATTCAATCCAATTTCTGATAAAATTCATAAAGCTTCAAATCACATAAATGAAATAATTGCTAAATTGAGCTTAGCACTAACTTACCTACGGTCTATCTAAGTTAGAAAGACCAATACCTAGTTTAGAAACCCCAAAATCAAATGGGTTCCCTTAAATCATCTTCTTCCAACACAACACCCATTCTCTCTTTAGTCCCTTTATTCTCAACACAACCCACCTTTAACAAACAAGAAGAAAAAGATGATTAACTTACCTTAACAAGCTTAATTTCTCTTCTTTCTCCATGATTTTCTCTCTTTCTTAGCTTCTCCCATGATTTTCTTCTTCTTCTCTTCTTTCTCTACGTTTTTTCTCTCTTCTCTTGGCTTCTCATGATCCTCTCCTTCTTCTTTCTTATTTTTAAGACAACATTTTAGTTTTCTTTCCCATTTTGCCCCTCGTTTAACTTGCCCTTCCATATTTACCCTTCTTTAATTTAATCCATCTACTAACTCTCTTAACCCATTAAGCACCATATTAATTCTAACTTAATTCTAGCACTTTATTCTAATTTTTAATTTCTATTCATACTTGCTAATTTAATGGACTATAAATAAATAAATAAATCGATAAATATTGAAAGAAATTTCAGGATCCAACACCACCTAACAAACTTTTTGGAGATATGCGACACTTTTAGATTCCAAAGCATGTCTGATGATGCTGTAAGGCTCAGATTATTTCCATTCACTTTGAGAGATTGAGATAAGGTATGGTACAACTCACTTAGTGCATCTCAGATTACTACATGGGAGCAAATAGCCCAAGCTTTCATTGCCAAGTACTTCCTATTAACAAATACAATACGGATCATCAAGGAAATTAAAAACTTTCAATAATATGATGGGGAGCATTATATGAAGCTTGTGAGAGGTTCAAAGAGTTGCAAAGAAGTTGCCCACACCACAACCTTCCAAGGGGCTCTTACTACGGACATTATATAGTGGTGTGAATTAGACTACAAGAGGGATAATAGATGTAGCTGTTGGAGGGTCATTGATTAGGAAAACCATTGAGGTAGCTCATGATCTTTTAGAGGAGTTGGCAATTAATAGTTGCATGTGGTTGAATGAAAAGAGTAGGCAAGGCACAAAGGAACAAAAAGGCATTATTCCAATTGATTCTATCACAGCCTTGCAAGCTCAGATTATTGCCCTCACTAAGCAGTTGAACAATATGCAAGGAACTTCTTCATCCATAGCCAAAGCCATATAGGTCCATTGTGAGTTATGTGGGCAGGACAACCATTGCATAACAGAATGCTTCTTGTTAGGAGCTAGTAGCACAGAACAGGTAAATTACTTGAGCCAACCACATCGAGGTAATAATCCATACTCTATCACTTATAATCTGGGGTGAAAAAACCATCCAATTTTTTCTTAGAGTACTAAAAATACAGGTGGTCAAGCAAAACCACAAGGACCACTTGGATTTTAGTAAGATTGTCTTAGGTAGGTCAACTTGCTACTACTTTGTCTTGTCAAAATACAGGTAGCCTACCAAGCAACACTGAAGCCAACCTAAAGGAACAACTCAAGGCCATCACACTTCAGAGTGGCACGCAACTAGAGGAGCCAAGTATGCAAAAGGAGAGTCAAATGAAGGAGAAACACAAGGAGATATAAGAAGAGAGGCCATATGTACTACCACCACCTTACAAGCCTAAACTTCCGTATCCACAAAGGGTGAGACAATATCAGGTAGACACTCAACTTTCTAAATTTATGAAGAAACTGAAGAAGCTTCATATTAACTTATCATTAGTGGAAGCCTTGGAGTGCATGTCCAAGTATGCGAAGTTTCTTAAGGACATGCTCACACATAAACATATTTGGGAGGACAATCAGATGGTAACCTTGATGGAGAATTGGAGTTCGATCATCTCAAACACAAAGCCTTCAAAATTACAACATCCAGGGAGCTTTACTATTCCATGTGTTGTTGATGACGATAAATTTTCTAAATATTTATGTGAATTAGGTGCAAGTATTAACTTGATGCCTTTGTCTATTTTTAGGAAATTGGGATTAGGAGAGGTTAAGCCAACATTTATGCTCATTTAGCTTGCGGATCAATCCATCAAAAGGCCATTTGGAGTTGTAGAAGAGGTGTTCATAAAAGTAGATAAATTTATCATTCCTGTTGATTTTGTTGTGTTAAACTTTGAAATAGATAGACATTGTCCATATATTTTGGGTAGGCCCTTTATGAATACTGGTAGGGCATTAGTTCATATGTATGAAGGAACATTTGTTTTAAGAATTGGTAATGAGCAGATTGAATTTAAAATTTCTAAATCTTTGAAGAAGTAAATGGATGGTACTGTATATATGAAGATTGATGTTGTGGATGAGTGTGTGAAGGAAGTTGAAGAGGAAGTTGATGAATTTATTGAAGTGCAAAGGGATGAGAGTGTGAGACAACAGGAATTATGTAAGGAAGTTGAGTTAGAGAAGTTGGAGAGAACAGATACACCCGCACCACCTTCCATTGTTAAGCCTCCCACTTTAGAGCTTAAACCTTTACCTTGCACTTTAGATACACCTTTTTAGGTAAGAACCATACCCTACCCATCATTATCTCCAACCAATTGGATTGTGAGCAAGAAGAGAAAGTGGTGGAGACCATTAAGAAGAGGATGAGAGCCATGGGGTGGCAAATTTTTGATATTAGGGGGATTAGCCCCAATGTGGTGATGTATAGAATTAACCTAGAAGAAGGATGTAAAATAGTGAGGGAGAGACAGAGAAGGTTAAATCCAAACATGCAAGAGGTTGTGAAGAAGGAGGTAATGCAGCTTTTGGATGTGAGGATTATTTACCCCACTTTAGATAGTGACTGGGTGAGTCCAGTGCAGTGTGTGCCTAAGAAGGGTGGCATGACAGTGATGGAGAATGAACATGGTGAAAAGATTTCTACTAGGACCATCACAGGTTGGTGAGTGTGTATTGATTATAGGAAGCTCAATTTGACCTCCAAGAAAGACCATTTCCCTTCACCTGTTGTCGAACAAATAATTGAGAGAGTGGCTAGCCATTCTTTTTACTATTTTCTTGATGGATATTCATGGTACAATCAAGTGTTTATATACCCAAAAGACCATGAGAAGACCACTTTCATTTATCCTTATGGGACTTTCGCTTATAGGAGGATGTCTTTTGGTTTATGCAATGCACCTGCCACATTCCAAAAGTGCATGATGGCTATATTTGTTGGCCTGAATGAGAAGTTCATTGAGTTATTTATGGATGACTTCTCTGTCTTTGGAGATTCTTTTGATCATTGCTTATTTAATTTATATAGAGTGCTTTAAAGATATGAGGAGTCTTATCTAGTCTTAAACTAGGAGAAGTGTCATTTCATAGTCGAAGAGGGAATTGTATTGGGCCATAAGATCTTATGTAAGGGGATTGAAGTGGATCGAGCTAAGACCAAAGTGATTGAAAATCTACAACCTCCCACCAACATCAAGTGCATCCAAGCCTTCCTTGGTCATGTAGGGTTCTTCAGATGGTTCATCAAGGGTTTCTCTCTTATCGTTAGACCCTTGACTCATTTATTAGTTAAATATGTGCCTTTTGTGTTTGATGATGCTTGTTTGGATGCTTTTAATAGTTTGAAGAAGACACTAACAATAGCACGACATCACCGGATTGGTCTCTTCCCTTCAAGATCATGTGTGATGCAAGTAATCATGCCATTGCCTGCGTCCTTGGACAGCAAAAGGAAAAGAGGCTGCATGCCATCTACTATGCAAGCAAGACTTTGATAGGAGCACAACTAAATTATACAACTACAAAAAAGGAGTTGTTTTAAGTGGTATTTGCATGTGAGAAATTTCATTCTTATCTTTTAGGCTCACAAGTTATTATTTTTACAGACCATGTGGCATTATGTTATCTTTTTGCTAAGAAAGATGCTAAGGCTAGGCTCATTTGGTTGGTGCTTCTACTCCAAGAATTCAACTTTGAGATTAAAGATAAGAAGGAAGTAGAAAATGTTGAAGCGGACCACCTATCATGACTTAAAGGGGCACCATAAAGAAGAAGAGAAAATCGAGGAGAGTTTTCCTAATGAGGCTTTAATGATGGTAGAAAATCCTTTTTGTCCTTGGTTTGTAGATATTATAATCTCTAATATCAACAAAGGAAGCATTTCTTATTCTAGTTTTTTTACTATATTTAGGATGAACCTGTATTATATAAAATTTATGCTAACAATGTGATTCGCAAGTGTGTCCCTGAAGATGAAAAGCCCAACATTTTGACTCAATGTCATAGTTTAGTGTATGCAGGACACTATAGAGCGAACAAGACAACGACTCGTATTTTGGAATGCAGGTTTATTGGCCAAGTTTGTTCAAGGATGCCTGAGACTTTGTGTTATAGTGTGATAGGTGCCAGAGAGTGGGCAACATATCAAAGCAGGATGAGATGCCACTTTCGAACATCATGGAAGTGGAAATATTTGATGTGTGGGGCTTAGATTTTATAGGACCATTCCCATCCTCTCTAGGTAACACATATATACTAGTTGGAGTTGATTATATTTTTGAAGTGGGTTGAAGTTGTAGTTGCTCCAACCAATGATGGAAAGGTGGTGCAAAGATTTATCAAGAAGATTTTCACTAGATTTACAGTGCCTAGAGCGATAATCAGTGATGGAGGGAGTCATTTTTGCAACAAACCCTTTAAAGCTCTATTGAAAAGATATAATGTGCATCATTGAGTGGCAACTCCTTACCATCCACAAATGAGTGGCCAAATGGAAGTGGTGAACATATTGAAAAAGATTTTGAGAAGGTAGTGAGCACTTTAAGGAAATATTAGGCTTTGAAGTTAGATGATACACTTTGGGCATATAGGATAGGCTTCACGAAACCCATAGATACTACTCCATATAGACTTATGTATGGCAAGGATTGTCTTTTACCTTTGGGGTTAGAGCATAGAGCCTATTGGGCAATTCAACAGTTGAATTTGGATTAGAAGCTTGTCAGTGACAAAAGATTGTTACAACTTGATGAATTGAAAGAGTTGAGATTTTAAGCTTATGAAAATGCTACGTTATACAAAGAAAAAGCATAAAAGTGGCATGATGCTCACTTTAACAAAAAGGAGTTTAATAATGGGGACTTGGTGCTTTTATTCAATTCATGACTTTGGTTATTTCACATAAAGCTCAAGTCAAGATGGAGTAGACCTTTCAAGATCCTTTAAATGTTTTCCCATGGAGCTTTGGGTTTGGAAATGACAATGGTGAAGCATTCAAGGTCAATAGGCATAAGATTATAGGAAAGTCATTGGAATTAGTGAGGATTTTAGACAAACATAAGAATTATATAGCATGCATCTAGTAGACAAAGAGGATGAGGGCTAAAGTGAAAGAAATTACTGAGTTCAAACTTTGGTATTTAAAGTGTTTGAGGCAACAGAATCAGGTAGGTATCCTGATTATCAAGGAACTCATATATCATTGTGTAAGGTGAAGAGGACTAATGATAAGATTTTATCCTTAAAATTATGGTGAAAGATGTTGTTTTCAATGTGGTGTGTGCTTATGCACCCCAAGTAGGGTTGGACGAATAATTTAAGTTCCAATTCTGGGAAGATCTATAAGAGATTATTCAATAGATTCCCCGTGAGGAGAAAGTTATTCTAAGAGAAGACTTTAATGGTCATATATAGGCAACCTTGTACATATAAACATGGACTCTTGGGGGATTCATATACAAAGATAGGAATGATAATGGACTACTTTATTA
The DNA here is from genome assembly GCA_025504915.1 of Erythroxylum reticulatum. Lineage (NCBI taxonomy): Eukaryota > Viridiplantae > Streptophyta > Magnoliopsida > Malpighiales > Erythroxylaceae > Erythroxylum > Erythroxylum reticulatum. Next base: position 5,000 of record JANSVA010430149.1, on the reverse strand, counting down.
GACTTTGTAGTTGCATTTGAGTTGGGGTAGTTAACTCATTTTTTAAGAAAAGAAATTACTGAGTTCAAACTTTGGTACTTAGGGTGTTTGAGACAACATAATTGGGTAGGTATCTTGATTGTCACGGAACTTATATATCATTTTGTCGGGTAAAGAGGAGTAATGATAGGATTTTATCCTTAAAAATCATGGTGAAATATGTTGTTTTCAATGTGGTGCTTTCTTATGCACCCACTATGGTTGGATGAATAATTTAAGTTTCAACTCTGGGAACAACTAGATGAGATGATTTAGTAGATTCCCCTTGAGGAGAAAGTTATTCTAAAAGGAGACTTTAATTGTCATTCAGGGGCAACGTTGGACGTATATTCATAGGCTCTTAGGGGTTTCATGTATGAAGATAGGAATGATAGTGGGACTATTTTATTGGACTTTGTGGTGGCATTTGAGTTGGGGTGGTCAACTCTTTTTTAAGAAAACAAGGAGAACTTAGTAACTTTTAATAACAGAATTGTGAAGACTCAAATTGACTACTTCCTTGTAAGGTAGAGTGATCAACCTAGTTACAAATATTGTAAGGTAATACCTAATGCTTACTTGTCAACTCATCATAAATTTTTAGTTATGGATATTATAATTAAGGTATGGATAAAGAATATAAGTCCTTAAAGGTGTACCAGAGTCAGATAGTGGAATTTGAAAGGGGATACAGTAGAACTACTTAGGGATAAAGTAATGGTTAAAGAAGAATAGAAATTGGAAGGAGATGCTAACCATATGTAAGAGAGAATAGTAACTTTTTTAAGGAATACAACTAAATAGATGTCGTGTATTTCTAAAGGGCCTAGGGATAGTAAGATGGAGTTTTGGTGGTGAAATGAAGATGTACAAGAAAAGGTTAAGATCAAGAAGGTTACCTATAAAGCTATATTGGATAGCATCAAAGAGGTAGACATGGTAGTTAATAGATAAAGTTACAGATTGGTAAAGAAGATAGTCTCATAATCTAAAAATAGAGCTTACGAGAAATTATACTAAGAATTGAAAACTAAAGATGGAGAAAAGGATATATTTAAGTTTGTGAGAGCTATGGAACAAAAATCAAGAGACTTAAATTAAGTTTGTTGTACTAAAGATGAATTAGCTAGGGCAGTTTTCGTGGCTAAAAATGACATCAAGAGAAGATGGTAGAGATACTTTTATAGCCTTTTTAACGAAGGCATAGAGGATAATATCTCTTTAGGTGATCTTATCATGTTTGATAGGCATCATAACTTTACTTGCTATTAGTAGATCACAAAGGAAGAAATTGAAAAAGTTTTGAAGGAAATGAAGAGTGGAAGGACAGTAAGACCTAATGTGATACCCATAAAGGAGTGAAAGAGCCCAAGCTTAGAGTTCTTACTTGGCTACCCAAGCTATTTATGTTATCCTTAAATCTAGCAAAATGTCAAATGTGTAACATCCTGTTACCCATGTTAAAGATAGAATGGTAAATATGAAAGATTACTGAGAGATTAGAAATGCATTGCATGCTTATGCATTATATGATATACACATACACGTGAATATTGAATTTTTGCACATGAAAATATTTGTACATGCATTCATTGACGAATTCCGGGTATAATTGATTTGTATATATATGGAATGTGATTTGTTTATAATTGGGGATTTTATATGTGAAAGACTGATTTGGACAATGTATTTAGTGATTTAGAACTTTTGGTGAATTTTAGGAAAAATTTCTGAAAATGTGGGGTATTACTGGAATTGATAATGGAAACAGAAATAAGAATAGTGATATTTAAAAAATTTATAGATTACTTTAGAATTTATGAGAAGATGATATTGAAACTTGTAGAGACATATGGAGTAAAGTTGAATTATGTTAAATAGTTTAAGATATGAATTTTTAAAATCTTCTAGAGTCTATTATTGGTTGAGTCCTATAACCAACTCCAATTAACTGATGTTCTAGTACATTCTTCAATTATATCGTCTTGCTTAGTCTACTTCGTCTGATCCATCTGATACTTAATCACTTCGTTTGATTCATTTGAGACTTAATCACTAATTCATCTTAGACTGAATCACTTCATCTTATTCATCTTAGATTGAATCATTTTATCTAATCCATTTGTTTGTTCCATTCGTCTGATCCATTCGTCTGATCCATCTTAGATGCTTCATCTTATTCAACTTTTACTTAAGTATCGTCTTGATTTGATGATTTGTGCCACTTAACCAAATCATCAAAATAGTTTACACACTTTTATTTTTATTATTATTCGACTTTCATCAAAATCATTAGAAGAAGTGAAGTCTTTTTAACTTAACAGATCCATTTCATGTTTCTTTTATACTTGAAAGACTAAGTTACTTTTTGACTTAGTATTTCTTCAAAACTATCTTCTGTAAGCTTTTTCCTTCATGGACTTTTGATTCACCAAAACCTTCACTAGAGTTATATCTTGCTTTCATCTACCTTTTGCTACTCCAACTTCGTTATCTATTTCTTTTGCCTCAAGAAAAACCTAACCTAAACCACCTTCAAGATGATGTACATGGGTGCATGAGAGTTAGGGCTTCTTGGAGTTTTTGAAGATTTTGGAGTTTTATCAAGTAAGTATCTTGTTAATCCTTAATAGTTGTAGGTATATGAGATAAATTTGGTGATTTAATTGTCATTGAATAATCGTGTGAAAATGGACATTTTTCATGTTCACCGTGAATATAGTATGAAGATGTGCATTTGTTCATTTTTCAATTTTGATATTCAATGTGTTATAAGATAGTGTTAAAATAATTTTGGAGTGCAAAGATCAATAAAAACGTGTATGAGAGGAGTGCAGAAATTCATGCAAGTTGATTCACATATATATACTCTATTTTTCACTGTTGAAATACGTGAAAGATTTTCTAGTTTTGAGTTTTGTCTATGATCTGGTTGTGAATGATATTGAGTTGAAATATAGTTGATAATGAAGAGTAAATAAAGTCAAAAGGGTGATCTTTGTACAAGATGTGTTAGGTGCATGAGGTTGGATGTTATAAAATTTGGAAAATTGGAAGATGAGTGTTGGAGAATGTGGCTGTGATATGTTCACTGATTATGCTTCTGTGTCTTACACATAACTTAATCTGTAGTTATCCAAATGAGATGATTCTTAATCTGGACTAAATTAGAAGTGTAATCCTACATTTTTCATGAAGACATCGATTTTTAATTCTGTCTCTAATAATTTCAAAATCTGGCTTGAAATTGAGTCTTGGCTTAGGCTATAACACTACCCGAGACAGAAATCATGTCCTGAAGTTATCGAATAAACTATATTGGTGTAGTCCAAACTAGACAAAAGTGTCTTCACAAAAGTTGTAGCTTAATCTCTTAGCTTTCAATGGATATAAAGTTTGTAATTTTTGGATATTGTAATTGAGATATATGAGTTGTATAACTTGACATCATGATCACGCATTAGCTGAATTGCTAATGTGCCTAGTCTGCATTATTTGGAGTATAACCTTCAGAGTACTAAACCGAATTGAATGATATTAGAGTCATTAGAAACTTAAGAGATAGGAGAGAAATTTTCTAGAAGAAAGTATTGCCAAATTATTTCATTTTGGTAGCGGATTGATCATGAACAATAGACCCAAAGGTTTATTCAGGAAAAAAAATCAAAGTTGACTAAATGAGTTATGAATTTTGATTTTTATGGTTTTAGTGAGGTATAAGCCTAAGTACAAATGATGCTTATGTGAGATTGGAAATATGAATTTTTACATGACGAGGATAATAGAGTGATACCCGAGATTGTCATGACATGCGTTGTGCATATTGCATATATGTACATGTGCATTATTGAACACTATAACTGTTCAAATTGTGATATATGTGTATGTTATTTGATATAGAGGAGCAGCAGGAGCATCAACCTCTAGACGTTGTTGGAACTTCCATGCATTAGCTTCAGGAGCGACTAATGAGTAAGCTAGACGGTTCTACTTAATTATTTGTTGTGTTAGATTATGATTTGAATTGCTTCTTAAATGTGAATTGAATTGTGTTGATTCCAGACTTTGAAAGTCCAAGGTGTTTGACGCATGAATGAGATATTGGAAGTGTTCATTGTATGTGAATGTTAAGAAATAAGTGTTGCTCTACAATGTTGTTGAATACTAGACCTTGAGTTCAATAGAAAATGTGATTTAAATGTGAATGTGCAAGCATGTAAATGATTGATTGAAAATGTGAGATGCATTCCATACATGTATGCATGATTAGATAATGAGAGTTCTGACTAGAGTAGCGACCGAAAATGAGCTAAAAGCTCCAATATGATTAAGAGCCAAGAGCTCACTATGTAAAATGAGCCCTATATCCCCAACGGATAAGGGACAGTATAAATGAGCCCGGTATTTACAATAGACATAGGATAGTTTAGGCATTCAGTCTTAACAATGTAATAATTGAAAAAGAGTCACATGAGCATTCATATGCATTTGATTAAGCATGTTGGATTGATTGAAATGTTAAATTGTCTATTCTTGAGTGAGAATGTGATATATGATGACTTATGCAAGGTTGTGAAATATGTGATATATGTATTGATGTGATGCATGAATTGAGTGAACCATTGATGACGGTCACCTCATTAAGTTTGCAAAACTCATCAAAACTGCAACGTTGACTTTTCAGGACTGAGAGACGATATTAGCTACTGAGGGATGCGACTAGCAGTGTAGACTTTTGCTTTTAGGGACAAGAAGGAATGACTCAAAGGTCGGTCAGCTGGATATAGACAAATTATATAGACTTCGTATATTTCCTATTTCATGTAGTGTATTTTTGTAATAGGTTTGGATCATGTACATACTTCGGAAGATATTGTAAAAGTTACATTGTAAATTCAGTTTTTTTGAAATGAAATGAGGAAAATTTTGGTTTTTAAATTATGGTGACTTTCCTTATGATGTTTATAAGAGAATAAAGATAG
>JANSVA010430125.1:0-19218 GCA_025504915.1 Erythroxylum reticulatum | reverse complement strand
GAAATGAAATGAGGAAAGTTTATGATTTCAAAAAGTAGTGATTTCTATATTGATGAATGATTATTATGATGCCATGTAAAGTATTGTAGTAATTTTTCATAGCTCACCCTTATCGTAGGATATGTATCGGAATGGCCTACGGGCGTCCCGGTGTATACCCTATGGTAAGGGGGCGCCACAGAAATCCTATGTATGAATAGATGTACCATTCTTAAAAGAGTTGATTGCACCTAGAGATAGGTCGACATAAATCCTCCGGATTAGGTTCAAACCTAATAGTTGAATTTACAAATTGGAAAAGCAATATTATAACCTTTAATCTGAATAATTTTGATTGATAAATCTAAGATTAGATGTTAGTGGTCTCAAGTGGGTTATTAACGTAATATAGGAATTTCTATAGTCCAGTAGTCAATAAAACAATTGCATAACAAAAATTTATTTATCTAAGGGTTTTAATGGGATTCATCACCTAGGCACTAATTATTGATATTGATTGCTTTTTAAGTTATTTCTTTATTCACTACTCATTATTGCTTCCTTCTTTATTTTACATGTTTTAGTATTAGTTTATTTATTAAAACCAAAATCCAAGTCTTAAACTAGATAATAGGATAATGGTAATCACTAGTAATTATTGTCTTTATGGGATTTGATTCGTACTTGGTTTTGCTAGCTACAATTATATCATGCACTTGTGGTTAATTCCAATATTGATATTAGAAAAGTATCAATTAGCTCTACTGAAGCACTGATGACTTCATCATCTCTCTCTCTCTTTAAAACCTTTATTAAAGTGATCATTTGATTGAGTTGAGTTAGTTGTCTTAGTGAGAAGTTATTTTTAAAAATATATAGCTCAATAAAAACCATCACATATAAAGCTCGACCTCTCTTCTTTTTTGTCTTCTTTTTCACATGACAGTTCATTTTTTCTTTAATGTTAATTACTTTTATTTTATTATAGTATAATGTGGAATTTCACTTGCACTTAGCATCTTACGTGTTACGTAATACAGTTAACATGCCTTGCCACATCGTCTTCGTTAATGAAAAGTCTAATGTTAGGCTACTTTTTTGAAAAATTCAAAGTTTAAATATTTTATGACTATGTTTCAAAGTTTGAGCTATAATTGTAAAACTATACAATGTTTAGGATTTGTTTTAGTAATTGACCTTTATTTTAAGAAATTATTTATTTTAAACATATTTATATATATATAGGACAAAAGTCTACAGGATAAATGTACATTGTAAATGAAATTATAATGTGATCATAATTACAAGATTTATATTGCATTTATGAATTATCCTTAATTGTTCATTGCTACTTTTCTATTAAGATTGGACATTGATATAATGTAAAATGACTAGAACAAGTTATGTTCTTCCTTATGAAGGAAGTAGTTAATCTTATAGACTCCTTAAATAAAGGTGTAGGTGCTTATTAGAGAACAAGTTTAATAAATTGACCATGAAAATTTCATTAGAAACTCTACTTATATGTCTATAGAAATTCTTATTTTGATGATTGTATAAGTGATTGTTTGACTTGGAATCTCCAAAGTATTTTAAATGTGGATTACTATGTTTTGATACTACTTATGACCTATTGTAATAGTTAATTTCCAAAACTACTGAGTGTTAGAGTGCTAGATTACTTAGTCACATGAATTACATCATATTAGAATGAATTTGTTGCATTTAAGATATGATTTTATGATTTCACTCACATGCATAATATAAGCATACAAACACACGAAGTTGATTTAGAAAAATTGCACTCAATTGACATATATCAGGATATGAAAGTTTCTAAATAATTATGACGTGATTGTGCACTTCTAATGTCTTGTATTTTGATTTACCAATAAAAAGAATTGATGGATTACAATTAGTAATTTGGAGTTATTTGTCACAATTGGAAGATTGATGGATTAAAATGTATATTTAGATTAGGAAAATTTTCAAGTGGTAAGATAATTAAAATGTGGAAATTTAGGATGACTAAGCCTATAAATTGAGTAACATATGGTAGTAGAATTAAGTGACAAATGGCCTAGGAACTAAGTGAAATGTGGCAGTTTAAAGAGTGGACATGTGTCATGTTTGTTTTCTTAACAAGTGTCTTTCAACTAATCTTACACCTACACTAACATAGACACTTCCAACATCATCTTCATGTTTCTACTATTTTCTTTCCCTCTCCTTCCTCTCACTGCTGAAACTCACTTCTCCCTCACATCTTAAGTTTTTTCTTTAAATTCTGTCCATCAAAACCTTTGTCAATTTCTTCTTAAAGATAGTTATATTCTGTTGTCTTCTTCTTGTCTCTGCTAGAACTCATCCTATTCTCTCATAGTTCTTGAGATGATCTTGCATGCATGTGAGGCAAAGTAGGCTTGAAACATTGAGGTGGCATTTTACTTGAACAAGTAAGTGAAATACTAATGTTTGTGGCATTTGTTAGTAGAAATTATGATTAATGATTAAGGATAGGTTGAGTGTGGTATTAATGTTGACAATATGCTGAAAAGTGATAAATGAAAGGGGTATCTTCTATTGTGTTTTTGGATGTATGACAATAGTGGTTTATGGGTTGTTATATGGATTATTTAAGTTGGGATTTAAAGTATGATTGATGATGAAATCATGCTAAAGATAGGAGTTAATGAAGTGTTTTCAAATCTGGAAAAGTTAGGACTGCATGTATAATGGTATAAAGTGAATGGCAATGAAGCAAATGAGTAAATTTTTGTAGGATTTAATGTAACCAATATAGAAGCTAGACTAGCATGAAATGAAGTAGCTTTATAGGACACGAATTCTAAAAAGATTCAATTAGTAGTGATGTCTCTAAGTATGTGAAATTCGTGGAGAATTGAGTAAGAAAAATTATACATGATTGTGGCCTGATTACTTGCCTTCTATTATGATTGTGGCAAGTTCCCCCATAATCGTGGGCCTAGTTCTAGATTGATAATTTCTATTTTGTGTACATGTTTAACCAGCTGAGGAAAAGTCACTCCAAATTGGTGTATTTGTTCTTAAATAAGGCTTAGAATGAACCGAAATTGTTGCTTGATTAATTGGTTAAGGAGCTTGATAAGTTTAGGTTGTTAATTGATGTCATAACTTAAAGAATGGACTGTTTTAATATCTATGTATCCAAATTTAGACATTATGAGTTGTCAAAGGAGTAAAGGTGTTCTTATGAATGCAAACATGATCTTAAGGACATTAGATATCGATGAATGAGAATTGGGAAATTGTATGATTATACATTGCTAGAAAAATTTGGTGAATGTATGATTGATGAATTTAGAGTAAATCAAACGTACTTAATGTATAAACCTGATTACAAACTAGTTGTATACTAGCTATAATGTTTGAATGGTCAAGAAATGTGTATAAGAATGCATACTTGAAAAGTCAATTGAGCATGCTTTGAAATGTGTCATAAATACATGTGTATGATTGTATATTCATATGATTAAACAAATTAGTGATTTATGAACTATGTATTGCATGAAGATAGACATGTAAGGTGATCGGCAACGTCCAGACATTACCAGATCATCAATGTAATAGTTTTTCTGGTGTGTACCATGAGTCAACTTAGATGTGTAAACTCAATTATATATGCTTCTGTATGAATTGGATGTTTAATATGAAATTTGTGTACAATTGATTGATAAATGTTGGACTTAGATCTGAGGAGCTTGATATACGGAATGCGTATACTAAAATGAAAACATGACATATAAAATGATGCATCTCATCCCATTGAAATGCATGATCAGATAAAGGAGTTGTAATTAGAGTAATCAATATGGGAAAACAACTTTGAGCTCATGATTGTGAAAAGAGCCTCAGGCTCAAAGACATAAACTCGGTATCCATAATGGATACAAGCCATAAATGATCTTGGTGTCCACAACAAATACGGGGTAGTAAATTAGGTTGATAGGCACTTAGTCACAATAAAACAAAAAAATGAGATTGGAAACACGTGCATTTGCATATTCATCACTACATGCATCAATTGAGTGAATTAAAATGTATTATTGAATTTATTTGAAATAGTGAATTATAGTTGAAGTTAATGGAAAATGTGTTATGATATGCTTGTGAAAGTATGATTAACTTGATGTACTTGTTGAAGTAAAATGAAATGTGATGTGGTATTCAATACTGGATGATATGATATACTTATTTTTGTGATCTGACTTGAGTGAATACATCTATGATGGTTCACTCATTGAGTTCGCAAACTCATCAAAACTGCAATGTTATTTATTAGGTTCAAGGGAGTTCTAGCTATTAAGGTTATATAGTAGAAGTCTAGTACTTACATTTGGGGGACAAGAAATGGCTCAACAGTCTGATTAGCTGAATCTAAGGAGTCTAGTTAGAGTCTTATGTATTAGCATCCCATTTCATGTTATATTTTTGGTACTGAGATTGATCTCAAACAAATGTTGTGTAACGTATATGTGAATTGTGAATAGTAATGACATGTGACTTTTATGTTTGTAAATGAAATAGGGAGAATTGAACATTTATAATGCTTATGATATGTTTGATGCCTTTAATGGCTAATTTACCATTTTCATAGAGTATGTTTTTGAATATCCTCTACTATGTTCGGACATATGCTCTATGGGAGTGGTATATTACACCTGTCCTAGTTAAAGGTGATTCAACTAGTAGTCATCAAATATAACATGAACTATATGGAGATTGTTAATTGATTTATACAAGATTCATCACTCTAAAGTGATTAAAGAGAATCTTCCCTTTTTTTATTATTATTAAATCAAAAAAATCTTAACTCAGGTGGATTGACAATTTGAAAATGGTTTTCAAATATCATTAATTGAATCAATTACTAATAATAGAAAATTAATATGATTGGACTCAAATAGAGTAAATATTAACTTATATTCTATGCCTAATCAAAATATTGTATGTTGAAAAGATTGAATTAAATATAAAAATCATGCACATCAAGGTTTATCAAAACTACTTTGACATTCCTAAATATTTGGTTAGTTATGATGCGTTACTAAACTTTAATGTTCATATATAAATATAAATCATTTAATTATATAATTAAAGATGAATTAAATGAGTTTTATGTCTAATCCTAAACATGATATAAGGTTATAATTTATATCTGTTACTATTATATTTTTATCTTAATGGTTCAAATACAAAGAATAGGGTGAAGAGAAGAAAATGTGTTTTAATCAAGTTGAATTTGATTGTAAAATGTGAGAAACTTTTTGATTAAATATAAGACATTTAATAAATACAAATTAATAGACAATATTATATCTTACTTGGAGCTATTTCATATTTAATTATAATTAAATGTAGTTCTATTTCAAGTTTAATTAAAATTAGAATTTTATTTAAATTAAAATTCTTAAAAGTTCAAACCTATTATAAATGGGATTAAGTACTAAAAGGGGTAGCATTCTTAACTTAACCTCTCTACATTACATATAGATTCTCTCAACATGTTCTATGGATATCATTAAAGGCTAGTAACATTTGTAAATATAGGAGTTGTGATGAGCCAATTTCAAAAATAGTTTGAGGGAAATGAAAAAAAAGGATCAAGCTTCACAAAAAGGCACAAGTTATGGTTCAGACTTTATTATGTTTGTGTGTTAATCTTGTTATAAAATTTAAATAATATTGGCTTTTGAGAAATAAAAGAAAAAGTTTCATGTTTATTCTATTATATACATCATCAGATCTTGATATAATGTTTTAATAATGGTATTAGAGCAATGATTAATTCTATTACTTGATTTTATGTTTGATTATTATTGATATTTAATTTTAAAATTAAAATTACAAATCCTAAATAATTAAATTTAAATAATAAGATCTTTTTTTTTGTAAAATTTACAAACCCTAAATCATTAAATATGAAATGTTTAAATTTGTGTCCTAGCAAAGATTCTAGCTCTAATTTTTTAAATTAGATTAGATTTGAAACTTAAACTATAATCAAATTTAACCTAAAAAATAATATAAAAATTTCATAATATATTTAGAAATCCAGAATTTGTGGTATGTAACACCTCATTAAGATCACCATCTATGCTTAGATTTGAAATTTTGGCAAAAGGTCTAACTTACCCCTTAACATTTAATAAAAAGTCTAAAAAGGCCCTTACCATTAACTATATTATCACTTCATCCCCTAACATTAGGAAAGTGGAATAACTTTCCTCAAAAAGACTTACTCCATAACATGTCCATTAATTAGATATTATGCCCCAATTATGTTGGAATACATGACATCCCAAATAAGTTTAGATGCAAACATTGCAACTGATGTGTTATACCTATTAATTTTATTTTCTTAAGAAATTACTTATTATTTAATTATAAGTAAAACAAAGCTCATTTCCATCTCATTACTCTAGCACTTGTTTCAAATTTATGCTTCTTTGACTTCTCTCTAGGCTTTTTACCAAATTACCCCAAACTGTTTTCCATTTTTTGGAAAGATTTAGGTGGAAACTAATTCCTTACTAGTCAAAGTAAGAACATAAATGGTGGAACCTAATCCTCTACCAACCACAGTAGGACCTTAATAGTAGACAAACTTGCTAATGCTCAATAGGGGGAGTGGTGGCAAATTAAGTAGGGAGGAGGGTCCAACTGAGGGGAGAAATGGAATTTAGCAAGATGTGTTTCCAGATCTAAACAGTACAAGGACATGCTTTGCTTAAAATCCTCGCATTACAAGTGAATAAATTTCAAATCAACCTAACACATTATAGAAAAGTGAACTCGATGCAGCCCCTATTAGAAATAAATTTACTACCAGGAGGTGCTCATAGATGGGATACTCATCCTTCCTTTGGAGTTACTATAAGTAGGTATTAAAATCTATTATATGGCCCTTGTGGATTATTGCTAAAGTAAATGACTATCTTTTCCATAAGTGCAAGCTTGGGATATAGAGAAATGGGACCATATTAAAGTTTACAGCCCTTGTGGGTTATTTCTTTCTGTTATGTTTGATTTCGTCTTCAATAATATATAACTAGATTTCTTTAATGTTTAGTTAAGACTAGCCCTATGTTTATGTTATAACATGTGTTTCATTATTTTATTTAATGAAATTGTTTTGATTGATCTATTATGATTCAATTACGTATTTATAATATGTTCTAATATATCCAATATATTATTACATAATTTGATGTCCTAACATAGAGATTAAGAAATCCTTGTATGAATAGATCCACCATATTGAAAGGAGTTGATTGCAGCCTTATAGATTGGATGACATAAATCCTCCAGATTAAGGTCAAACCTGATTGTAGAATTCACATGAAGTAGCCCAAGAGTTGATAAAAGATATGTCTATGAACAACTACTAGTGGTGCTCAACTAGAGCATGAACAAAGGGGCCATCGGGAGTATACAAAGTAGATATGGTAGAGCAGTTGGCTAGTCAAATGGAGGCCTTGAGCAAGAAGATTGTTAGATTGACTACGGCTTCACAAAGAGGGGAGATGCAATATGAAGCAAACAAGTTAGATCATTAAAGACAAGAATGTCAATTAGTTTAGCCTGAACACATAATTTATTTCCGGAATGTTTCGAGACCCTAAAACCATACCTATAGTAATACATACAATCTTGGTTGGGGGAACCACCACAACTTTTCATAATGTAATCAGGGACAATAAAGGAACAAGCCTCCTACTATATTTTAGCAGCAAGCATCACAAACCAAGAAGCCAACTGTGGATGAAATGATAATAGAATTTATTTAGAAATAAAAAGTGAAAAATTAGAGACAACAGACATTCATATGTAACTTGGAGGTTTAACTTGACCAATTGACAACCATATTAGTTGAAAGTGAAATGGAGAATCTACTAAATACCACTAAACCCAACCCTAATGATCACGTGAAAGCAATCACACTTGGAAGCAGAAAGGAGTTACAAGCAGATGCCAGACTCCAAAATGAGGAAGAGGATTGTGATAAGAGTCAATAGAAGAACAAAGATATAAAGAATTCTCCTAAGGTAAAGGAATTTCATCCCACCATCACATTCCCAGAGAACTTAAAAAAGGATCACGTAGATTGGAGTTAAACTCATATAATCTGTGGTGACAGAATGATGTGTGCTTATGACAGGCTCCTATCTTATAATGACTAGGCGACCTACCTGACACTCTACAGTGTCTCTCGAGATGGTATCTGAGTTAGCTAGAAAGTTCTTGTGAAGCTAAGCCTATTGCCCTTGTTAATGAAAAGCTTCAACTCAATAATAATAAATGTAAACAGTGGAGTTTTGTTTTTGAGTTTATTAAAAATTTTGGCAGCACAACGACTATATTTTGACATCCAAAAAATTTTAAAGTCCTTGTAAAGTTTAAAACACTTTATTATCACATCAATTTCTTAACTCCAAATTGTGTACTTCAAATCCACTCACATGCAGTCTTAAATAGTTACATCAATAAAACTTGAAAAGCTAAAACAAAATCATACATTCTATTAAAAACCTTTATACACATCCATTCTTTAAAAAAATGTAAATTCCAAAACATGTTCGAGGATATGCAATAGTTTTTAAAAATATGTACAAGGAAAAAAGAAAATGCCTACGCAGTAGCACATGACGAAATTGACCACTCACAAGGTGGAGTCCCTACTACTAAAGCCCATGAGCATGCACATGGGAGGTTTTATTTAAAAACAAAAAATAGAATGTGAGATAAACGAGTTCAATGAGTGTTATTGGTTTCCATTAAAAACATTTATACAAATATTAAGCTCCGTAAAAGAAAACAATTTCTTTTCTTTTTAAGTAATAACCAATGTTCTTACAAAACACGTTCTTTTCTTTTCATAAGATCAATGCACATGTAAAACAAAACATTTTAGATCAAGTTCCTCTTTTTTTGTAAATAAACAGTGAAGGAAATCAATATTTTCATAATATTTCTTTCTTTTTTTAAAACATATCCATCACAAATTTTCTTTTCCATCTAGTACCCTTAGGTGTAAAGCCATGGAGCTGGTTTTGCATTGCTTACCCGTGCCTGGTTAACCTCTTTATAATGATTGTTATGAAGTTAATTCTACATCGCTTACCTATAACGATGCTAGCACTATATATAAACTAGTGGTTACTGAGTTGATTTTGCATCGCTTACCTGTAACAATGCTAGCACAATATATACTCCACACATTCAGAGGGTGACTCACAGGACATATTAACAAACACAACACCACCCATGTTAGTGATAGATGCCCCCCAAACACCACTATGCACGTTAAGAAGTACTCTAGTCAATATAATCATATGTATAAAGACCTAATGATGTACCATAGGCTTAATCACAATAGATATGTGAGCGTGCCTCATTTCAATATCAATTAAAATCATATTTAAAATCCATTTCCATGCTAACTTAAAGAATATGCAAATTTCAATTTAATGCTAACTCAAAACATGTTTACATCTCATTGGCTTCCAAGTGCATCCAAATCTCAATTCAAATCCAAATCTCAATTTAATGCTAAATCAAAGCATCTATAAACTGCAAGAAGATTGACTTTAAAATTCAAATAGTAGCACCAATGAAATTATTCATAAACATACTTTTTATAATAAGGTAAAAACCATTTTTACAAAATCAATTTAAAGATACACTCACAGTTTGTCGTTTATTGTTAATCACCCTCACGTGTTCGGTGCTTTTCCTTTACTAGTCCTGAGTCTACGGTGACGAGAAAACTTTATTATCTTACTCAACTATAAGGGAGACCCCTGAAGGGTTCCTAAAACCTGCCAAGGACATCCATAATTTACCACCTTGTTCGAAAAATTTTATGAAAAGGGGCTTAGCTAAGATCTTAGCATTAAGTAAGATTAAAATTATATTTTCTTTTCATTCAACCGTTAAACAGCCATTGAACAGTGTCCATAATTTATACATATTGTCTTCTTTCCATTTAAATAACTTACATAGTGTATACAAGTTGTTTTCCTTGCATTAAACCATTAAACTATGTACAACATACATGCAGCCATTAAACAACCATTGGGCCACATATAAGTTATCTACATACTGCCAATTAATAACCATTGAACAACATACATAAGATACGGATATACATGTTATTTTTCTCTCCATTTGCTATGTTGTTTTTCTCTCCATTTAACCATGCAATTAGCTCAAACATTCATGCAATTAGTAAAGGAATTCATGTTCCTAGCTTAAGCATTCATATGAACAGCTAAAGAGGATGGACAAGAGTTATTTAGCATACCAAAATTAGGTGATAACCTGTTGTCCATCTTTTCCCTTCATGTAGTTGACATTGATAAAGGTGTTTTCCATAGTTGAAAGCTTAAGCACCATGCAGAAATTATTTACTAAAGGCAATAACTTGGAAGATCTATGCATGAATGGAGCAGCTGCAATTATTCATCATCAATTCTGGTCTAAAAAGGAAGTAAAAATTCGGTGGAATGAAGGTGGATTAGCTCCTCTATCATCTTTGTACAGTTTATATGTTAAAGAGGGTTGTCCAACACGTTTCAAGGTTAGTTTCCAATAGCTGTCCATTATGTTAGCTCTTACCATCTTTGTTTAATTAATCCATTAACTCCCTACATCATCCACAACAATTCTTGTCTCTTACATATAATAAGTTGTTTTGATTTTGTCTCACCAAAATGACACACATCTAAACCATGAATTGGCCTCACATGTAATGAATTTTATGTCCCTCATATCTACTCCTTTATAAATGTGGTAGTATAAGGTTTTCATGCATTCTTCTTCCAAAATAATAAGAACTTCTTCATGTATGTGATAGTTGCCACTTAAGGCTAATTCACATGTACATGTATTATTTCTTGTCCAAAATAATTAAGTGGCTTAAGAAAAATTTGTCCAATTTTGGTAGAAGTTTTATGTCCACTTATTAACATGTTGTACCGAAACATATCAATGTATTTGTTGGATTGATTTACTTTAACAATCCTTAACTATGACTGATTCTCTCACGCTTGGTTTACTTGGATTATGTCCTTATTTTTTAGCACAAAAATGCTTCCAATTTACTCCACGATAATTTAGAACAAGGTTAATCTTGATCTATCATAAATCCATCTAATCAAATATTTTTTAGTCTATTTCTATAGTAGTCAACTCCAATATTTTTTACCATCATTTGAATTTAATACTTGTTTCAAGTATTGTCACATCATTCAGGGTTGGGTCCCTAATTCACCTTTTAGCAAAATAAAATTTACATTCACCCAAAAACACCATTCACGCGAAATGAAAGTTTATAGACAAATGAAAGAAAAAGTTTGGGGTTCTACAACTTAATTATTTATACATTCAATCCTTAACACTTAATGATTATTGTTATGAAATGCTTAAAATACTCATTTTAGTTCATATTTTGTATTAGGAACAATTTGGAAGTTCAAAAGCTAAAGCACATTCCTTAAGATGGTTATCTTGATTTCAAACACTTTTTCTTTGTGGAATAAGAGGGAAATGGATTAGAGTGAAGATGGGATAAGAACGTGTAATAAATGAAGAATTCACCATACAGTGAAAGATGCATGACCATGTACCCAATTGTACGACCATGCATAATTTTGAAAGATGCATTTTTTTGATAATGCATGATTGGATGCATGGTCGTGCACCTAACTATGCATCTTCCCAGAACCCTAATTTTTGCATAAATAGACATTTGAATGGCCAAATGAAGGATGGATCAATTTTGGAACAAAAAGGGCGACAAAACTCCTACTTTTGGGGCATCTATGGAGGGCTAATCTTCTTTCTTTCAATTTGGAGGGGAAATTGAAGCCAAGGATCATATTTGGGCATATCTTCATTGTATATTATTGTAACTTCTCTCTCTTTATGCATTATTTATTTTATTCTATATTTATTGATTTAGGTATTTGTATAAAGATGATCTGAATAGGTTCATTAGATTGCTTTTATGTAAACCCATTACTAGAATCTTAAATACAATATGTAATATTTACGTTTTGGATTCATTTGTGGCAACTAATGGTGTTGAATCATTAGGATAATGTAACATAGGTTAAATGACCCGAGCTTGTGTGGTTGATGCCCAGATTAATCTAATTTCTTGATTTGTAATGTGATTGTCTTACTAAATCTAAAGAGCTTATTCTAGGTTTTTCAATAGCTAGGTTTAGTTGAAGAGCTTATTTTAATTAACAGGACTTAAGGGAAAACTAGGGTTAGAAAGCTTGTTGTTAACTTACGATTAATAGCTTCGAAAAAAGGTGTGAAATCAACAATTCAATAAAGTATGTTTAATTATGTGTAGGCCGAGATTGATCTGAGAACCAGATTCCAAACTCATTCATCAATTTTATCATTTTCTCACGATTTAATTTGAATTATTTTTAGTTCAATTTTACTTTATTTTGTCTTTTGATTCCAACCAAAATGTCCCATATCCTAAACATTGATTCCTTTCATTACAAAAGCTTTGTACACTCTCTATGGATACGATTCCTACTCACCCTTAGTATAAAATTAGTTGTGCAAAGTTAGGTTTATTTTGTAATGCATAAAACTACCTAAATTATTCTTGGAATAACAATGCAGGAAATAACATGAGAGCACAAGGTCTATCGAGTTTCTTGCACTATAGGCTTGGATCCTTGGATTCCAAGCTAGATACGTTAATGGACGTGCAAAACACCAAGATTGACAGTTAAAATGAATGTCAAAAGATGATGGAAGCCAAATTTGATTGAATATTAAAGACCTTAAAATGACCCATCTCAGAGTTCCTCTTTTGGAATTCGAATGGAGCCCTCCTAATGACTCCATAGTAGCCCTCTAATCGATATCTAACCCAACTAAAGGGTTTCCGCAAAGCCAAGCCATTTAGTTATTAAAAACCTTTTATACTCTAAAAGTTAAAAGCATAGAAAATAGTGGGAAATTTTTTTATTATTTTATTAAATTTTCGGCAACACAACAACTATATTTTGACATCATCAAAAATTTCAAAAACGTGTATAACACATTTTAAAACACTTCTAATAATTAATGTACCATGTCAACTTTTAGAGTGGGACCTCAGGTCCACATCGCAAGCAATCACAAACATACAATTCTTAGTATTTTAAAATCATCATTGAGGATCAAAGCCCTCGTAGTTCATTAAGAAAAAGAGATTTACAATCCCAAATATGTTTATAAGATTAAACTTTTAAACCCTTTCCAAAAGTTTCTTTATAACATATATACAAGCAACTAAGCCAATTTCAAGCAAACACATACATAAGAAAGATAACATAAGCACAATGGCACCAACAATACAACTAATCATACGACAGAGTCCTAATTACTAGAGCACATATATGCATACTTGGGGTGGTTTGCTAAAAAAATAAAAATAAGGGTAAGCTAAACGAACTCAGTGAGTGTTAATCAGTTTACTAAAAATTTAAACTTTTCAAACAACATAATTGAAATATTCCTATATAGTAGTAAAGCTCATGGTAAAATACTTGTCATAACAATTCATTCATGCATCATAACAATTGGTAGTTAAATAACATTTCATAAAACAAAATTTCAATTGTTTTAAATTACTATTTCAAAAGGCTTTATCGTAATTAAACTCATCATATAAAAGTTTCCATTTTCCTTTCCCTTTTTCCATAATCAATAGATAGTGGCGACAATCAGTTTTCTAAAAAATTTTAGACTGAAAATAAGCCAACAACAACGGTGCCTCTCAAATTACTTTTAAAAATAAATAGTGGCGGCATTATTATTTCATGATTTTTCTTACTCAACGTAGCCTATCACTAGTTTCTTTATCATATGATACATTAGGCCTAAATTTATGGAGCTGGTTCTACATTGCTTACCTATGACTGGTTAACAAGGAGCTGGTTCTACATCGTTTACCTATAATAGGATAATTGCTATAAATATATCGGTATAATAACATGTATAAAGCATAACGATGTACCATAAGCAAAAACAACTCTTACATTTTAAATTAGATTTTGAAGTCTTCTAGACATTTGTTTCGTTATGTCTCTAGTTTCTATAGCATAAAAAATCATGCCATTTCAACTTCTAAATCATGAAACATGTACCAAATATCACAAGCTGCTTCAACATGGGGATAATATTAGGTTACCATGATCAATCTCAATTTTTAGTATCATTTAGCTAGAATTAGGGGTATGTCTCTTTTAGAGATTTTTAGTGTTATGTCTTAGGTTTCATCTTTGATTAGAATCATACAATTTGAAGGTCTATAGGAGCAGTTATGGTCAAAACAATAGGAATGGTTCAAGTGAATTGAAAACCAAAGACAAAATTTAACTAAACGTAACTCTTTTGTTGTCATATTCAACCCTTAAATGCTTCCAGACTTATTATCTACTCTATGGAAAGTCAAAAATCATCATTTGTCTTATATGAATCTATCCCACTTGAAAACCTTAAAACTAGAAATTTAGGATTGGAAAACTTACCAATTTATCTTTCAATCTCTTGGGTACTTGATGAGTACCTCAAATTGATTAAGATCTCTCATGTTTTTGATGATAGAATGAAGCAAATTTTCTTCCTTTGGCCCTTTCATACCCTTTAGTGCATTACACATATCACTGTCCAATTGGTCCTCTTTTAATGACTCATTAATCTACTCACCTCATGTAAAAAGATCAAATTACCCTTAATAAAATTTAAAAAGACCAAATTGCCTTTTATTGAATTTAATTCATCAACTAACCGAATTAAATTTTGAAAATATTTTGGAACTATCTTACCATCAAATTGACCATGAAATACTATAATTAGGCTCAATATTAATTGATTGGATTATTTTAAAACAATTCAAATGGGTTTAAAATCATTAATAGCCATTATTTTCCAAAAAGGGCATTTTAACGATAAACTTTTAGAAATCCCAAAATTCATCTGATTAGGTTTATTTTCAATCCATTTCAGTATCAATAAACTCTAATACCTATTTTGACTATTTTTCAAATTTTCAGGGTTACTATTCCAATGAAAATTACTATTCACCCTAATTCACTATTCATCCAAAAATACTATTCACCAAAATTCTTCAAAATCTATTCAAAAGTGTCACTTAAATCTTTAAAGCAGATTTCAGGGCTTTTAAAGCTCGTTCAGACTATTCCATAGCTTTTTGATGTGTTTGGAAATTTTTTGAGAAATTTTCAGTCAAGTCCAGAACCATCTTTGGTCTATCCGTGCTCTTTGTTATAACCTCAATAATACATTTAAATGCTTAAATTACTCTACTACACCATCAATAGAACATACTCTAACATATTGCATAATACAATTATCGAACTAGGATATTACAAATTCTCCCGTCCTTATAAAAATTTTGTCCTCAAAGATTGAGACAAATTTATTCATCTAAAAAATATGGATATTGACTTCGCATCCATTCATCGTGCTTCCACTCTGTCGATCACTTTATAGGGACCAATATATCATGGGCTTAGCTTTATCATATTGTCTAAAACATACTATTCCTTTCCATGATGATGATATCCGTAAAAATTCCTTGATTTTTTAACTTTAAACTCCAAATTCTTTCTCCATTTCCACACTTAACTCTGTTGTCAATTTTAGGTACTTTCACTTTGAATCGTATACTTTTGATCTTATTTGTGGTTATTTGAACTAGTTCAACCCAAATAATTTTATTTCATCTATCTCATCCTCATATGCCAATACTATATTTAACTATATACTTCCAATCACTTACAGATTAATCTTCAAAGAGGATAGTTACTTTGGATAGTTAGGAAATGGGCAGAATTTGTAATTTGATCCTTTATCCCTCATATGCTATCATATTTGCTTAGATTTTACGAAATTGCTACCATCAAGTCCTTCATAATACGCTTCCATTTCCATTCGCGAATAGGGAGTGGCTGAACCATTTTTTTTATTCGTTGGCTCTCAGTCTTAACTTATTGATTTAACAAGCATTTGAACAGATACTTTGCTATTCAATCATATAACACTTTCAACGCATACTGCTTCTTTGGATTCCTCACATGTATAACATATATTAGTGAGTGACTTAATCTGGAATTTCTTTCTTAAGAGCATCCATGTCTAGTATATATAATTCCTGACCTAGCATTAATGTAATGTTACCTCTCAATAAAATGTCCTTAAAATTTGCAACTTATCTCTGTATTGAGCTTCTTTGTCGAAATCAATACTCACTAATAATTAATGTATTCATAACCTTGCTAACTTAACCATACATCAATCCATCCATTTAACACTATTAAGATTCATATCTACTTAGATTACTACTAATAAAACTTTTATTTGTGGTTCTCTATAAAATAATTATTCTCATATATTTTTTAATAATAAACAGTTCCTTTCTTATTGTCTCTAATTATAACCAAAACTCAACAATATTTTTTATATTTCTTATGCCTCACATGGACTCATTAGCTTTCGAATATCAAATCCATAACCACTAGTGAACTATTTATTGTACCTTTGTCATTTCCCATCATACTCTTTGGAAGCAAATCAACCATTTAAGATCATATTGTAAGACACTAACATAATGTCCTTTTCACATTAAAAACCATTTAATTTCCTCATAGTTTAAAATTTACTATCTCATAATGCAATTTCAAGCTTCTCAAAAATCAATCTCTTTTAACAGGGTGTAGCGCCCCTTTACTGCAGGCTACATACTGGGATACTCGGAGGTCGTTCCGGTACATATCTTATAATAAGGGTGAGCTACGTTCGATCTCTACATTACTTCACATGGCATCATATCAATATTCAATCATAAAGCATCAATAAAAAGACCACAATATTTAAAAACCAATTATTTTCCTCATTTCATTGCACAAAACCGAAAGTCTATATTGTGTCTTTCAACTTTTACTACAAGAACCTCATCAACCTAGTACAAAAGTACTACGTGAAAAAGAAAAATCTATATATATACAATCTATCTAAGCCATCCAAAAAATCCCATCTGACTAACCTTTGAGCTATGACCTCTCTTGCCAAACACAATCTACACGGTAGGAAAAGCCTCTTAGTGGCTAGAGTTGTCTCTCGGTCCTAAAAAGACAACGTTATAATTTTGGTGAGTTTTTGTGAACTCAAATGAGGTAACTATCATCGATGGTTCTCCCAATTCATGCAACACATTATTTCATGTAGCATATAAACACATATTACACTTTACATAATATCACTATGCCACTTAGGCATAAGCAAATTCAAACTTTCAGTTAACTAGAAATATTTAATAAAAATGCATATGAAATGCTTATGAGACACTTTCCAATTATTACATTGTTGTGACCGAGTGCCTGAACTGTCCCGCATCCATTTTGGATATCGGGCTCATTACTAACTGTCTCTTATTCGATGAGAATACAAGGCTCATTATACATAGTGAGCCTTAGGCTCCTATTCACTGTTTAAGCTTGAGGCTCTTTTCACTCGTTAAGCTTTAAGCTCTAATCAGTGGCTACTCTGGTCACAACTGCCATTATCTAATTGTGCACTCATATATCGAATACATATGCCACAGTCAATCGCATTATAAAGCGCTTCAATATACATTTTACATTTTACAATCATCGGACCTCCTGTCCGGAATCAATAATCAAACTCATTCATTCATCATTTAAGCATAATTTAAGCAAACAATAATTAAGAGAAACTGTCTAGGTTACTCACAGGTTGCTTCCGAAGCTAATGCCTAGAAATTCCGGCAACGTCTGTGGGTTGACGTTCCAGTTGCTCCTCTGTATATATCACAATTTGTATAATCATAAGTGTTTAATAATGCACATGTATTAAATGAAATATGTACAATGCATGTTCATGATAACCCCGGGTATTTTTACTATCAATCTCGTCACAAGATTATTCTCATATTCAAAACTCATCTAACTATAATTGATACTTAGGTTTCTACCCCACTAAAACCATTAAATTCACAATTCAACTTCTTGAGACAATTTGTAGTCATATATCTCTAGTTTACTTAAAATTAAAATCATCTCATTTGAAAACCTACAGATCGAGATATCATCAAAATATAAGAACATGTTCAGTAAAATATCTAGTTCATGCTCTTCCAACTGATACCCTTACTTTGATTAGACCAAAATTTCTTAAGTCAAAACCAAAAGCTATAATTTTTATGGATAGAGATAGAGAAATGAGTTATGAACCGAACGCTTCAAAAATCAGGTCATTTGGAGGTCGGATGACAAAGTTATGGCTAAAAGAACCCATCAAGGTTCTATCCATATAAGAATAAACAAAAAGCAAACAAATGGAAAAAGCAGACGATTCAGATGGCCAACTTAAGAAGAAGCAAAAGTCAACCTAAGACGATATAGATGATCAACTTAAGACAAAGGAAAAGTCAACCTAAGACGATACAGATGGTCAACTTAAGACGAAGCAAAAATCAACCTAAGACGATACAGATGGTCAACTTAAGATGAAGAAAAAGTCAACCTAAGACGATACAGATGGTCAGCTTAAGACGAAGAGTCTTTACAGATGATATAACACTTAAGGCGAATGATATCATCACAGACGATACGTCTTTACAGATAATACATCTCTTAAGACAAATGACGTCATCACAGACAATATGACGTCATCATAAACGATACGTCTTTACAGACGATGCATCTTTTAAGTCGAATGATATCATCACAGATGATATGACGTCATCACAGACGATATGTTTTTATAGACGATGCATCTATTAAGATGAATGACGTCATCACAAACGATACATCTTTACACTCTTGGACTTAAAAATCTTATTCTTGACTATCACTAAGTTTTCATCAATTCACGTATAAACACCTATATATTCATAATTGCACAATGAAGAAACAAAGCCTATCACCTTTCTATATCTAACTCTCTAAATTAATCATATCCTTCATTTCATTGCTATTTCAACTCCAAGAACCATTTCCACAACATCTGATCACTAACAATCCATCAAAAAATAAATAACACCTTATCCACAATTTTGATCCCCTTAACACAGTGTTCAAGAATATAAATATATGTAAATGCCATGATCATGCACTGACAATAAATTCATCAACT
>JANSVA010430093.1:0-19223 GCA_025504915.1 Erythroxylum reticulatum | reverse complement strand
ACAGATAATGTGGTAGCTGATGCTTTGGGCAGGAAGTCTAATATCAGTGAAGCTTAGATTTAGTTATCGAGGTTACCCAATTTGATTCACTTGAGAGCTCTGAATGTGGATTTAAATTTGAAGTAGGATAAGGCCTTGATTGCTACATTGAAACTTAGGTTGATGTTACATGATAGGATTAGAAAAGTCTAGGGCAAAGATCTTGATATGGTGAAGCTTATGGAGAAAGTGAAGGTGTATCTAGATTTTGAGTTTGAATTGAGGGATGAGACATTATGGTTAAGACAGAGGCTGTGTATGCCTAATATGGATGATCTGAGGAAGGAGATTCTTGAGAAAGCTCATATGGCCACCTATGCCATGCATCTTGGTACTACCAAGATGTATAACACACTGAAGCAACATTTTTTATGGCCCGAAATAAAGAAGAAAATGGCAGAATATGTAGCTAGATGTATGACTTGCTAGCAAGTCAAAGCTGAGCACTAGGCTCCAGTAAGGAAACTACATTCGTTGCCCATTTCGGAGTAGAAATGAGAATGGATTACGATGGGCTTTATTATAGGATTATCTAATACTCCGAGGCATAATGATGCGATATGGGTCATAATGGACCGGTTGACTAAGTCGGCCCGCTTCTTACCAGTGAAAGAGAATAACATACTTAATCAGTTGGCCCGGAGAAATGTGAATGAGGTGGTGAGACTGCATGAGATTCCAGTGTCCATAGTATCAGACAGAGATCCCAGATTTACTTCGAGGTTTTGGAAGAGCTTGCAATCTGCTATAGGTACTAATTTGAACTTCAGAATAACATTTCATCCTCAGACAGATGGATAGGGTGAGAGGACAATCAACACTGTTGAGGATATGCTTAGAGCTTGTGTATTGGAGTTTAGAGGAGCTTGGGATCAATATATGGCATTGATAGAGTTTGGATATAACAACCATTACCACAGTAGTATTGGAATGGAGTCGTATGAGACACTGTATAGTAGAAAATGTCAGACGTCATTATATTGGGATGAAGAGGGCTTGAGAACGATTGAGGACCTAGAGTTGATACAAGATAGAGTTGACAAGGTGAAGTTGATCCGAAGCTAAATTAAAGCAGCACAGGATAGACAGAAGAGTTATGTGGATCAACATCGACGTGATATGGAGTATAGTGTAGGAGACAGAGTATTTCTAAGAGTGACACCTTGAAGAGGAGTTCTGAGATTCAGCAAAAAGGGCAAGTTGAGTCATAGGTACATTGGTCCTTATGAGATCATTGAAAGGATAGGACCTTTGGCCTATAAGTTGGCTTTACTAAATGAGATGTCTCAATTTCATAATGTGTTTTATGTGAGTATGCTCCGGAGATATTGATCGGATCCAACAGATGTGATTCCAGCTCAAGAGATTGAGGTTGCTAATAACTTAAGCTATGATGAAGGGTCGATCAAGATTGTGAGATCACAGATCAAGCAATTGAGGAACCGAGTCATTCCATTGGTGAAAATACTTTGGAGGAACCACTCAACTGAGGAAGCAACATGGGAGACAGAGGAGATAATATCCCTACCTGTTCAAGCAAACAGGTAAGAATTTCGAGGATGAAATTTCTTTTAAAGAGGGGAGAGTTGTAACATCCCATCACCTATCGGGAGGTTAAAATAGTAAATATGAGTGATTAATGAGAGCTTAGAAATGCATTTTTCATGCTCATAGATAATGTGGCATACACAGTGAATAGTAAAATTTTGCATATGAAAATAATTGTACATGCATTCATTGACGTTCCAGGTATAAGTTTGTATAAATGTGATTTTATTGAGAAATGTTGGCCCTCAAAATTCCTTCTTGACGAATAAGTATGATTTACATTAATTATGAGGTCTTTATGAAATTTTGTGGAAATTAATTATTATGTCGATGTTAGAAAGATTATATGATACAAGTTGATTGAAATAAAGTGTAAAGGTTATAAGAATATTCAAGGGGTGTTTTTGGCAAGACATTTAAGGTTAAAAGAACATAAGCCTATAAGGAAGGGAAAAGGGGTTTTTTTTGGGAAAACTAAGGATAGAAATGGAAGAAAGAAATGTAGTCTTGCTTTTTAAGAAGAGGGAAACATGAATTGGGAGAGAAGAAGAGAAATTAAGAAAGAAAAAGAAGAGAATTTCACTGGTTGAGATAAAAGAAAAGATATGAGCTAGGATTTCAGCATTTCTTAGTCTTGAGAGAGATTTTGAAGTGGTTCAAGAAGAGAAAAAGGAAGATGAAGAGAAGAGCTTCAAATTGAGTCAAAGATCTTTTCATTTGGTGAAGAATCAAGGTAAGATCATTTTGAATCTTTTGGATTTTTTGAAAGAGTTTTAGGCCATGGAGTTAGAAAATACATGGGTTTAAGTATTCTAGAACCAATTTTAGGGATTGTGCGTTATGGGATTTTTCAATTTGAAAACCCTATTGAGTTGAGATTTGAGAGTTTAATGAAGTCAATTCGATAGATGAATGGTTAAGCTCAGGACATTCCAAGTTTGTGAAATGCAAAATTTCAAGTCTTCCATAGGGAAAAATTCATGTTCTGAGTTCAGGGAAAAATCTGGATTAATCTAGGTTGAATTAGACAAAGTTGTCTTTTGGAAGTTATATCTTAGCTTTCTAATTATGGTCCTTATAAGTGGACATGCTCAGGGGGATAGGACGCTTCGTCTGGTGAAGACGCTTCTTCTAGTGAGGACGGATCGTCTGGTGAGGACCCTTCATCTAGTGAGGATACTTCGTTTGATGAGGACGTATCGTCTGGTGAGGACACTTCGTCTGATGAGGATGCTTCGTCTAGTGAGGATATATCGTCTAGTGAGGACGTATCGTCTGGTGAGGATGTATCGTCTGGTGAGGACGTATCGTCTGGTGAGGACGCATCGTCTAGTGAGAACGTATCATCTAGTGACATCATATCGTCTGGTGACGACGTCATATCATCTGGTGCATTGTTAATCTAATATTATCTTCTGGTCACAAATTTGACCCTGTAGATGATTGAATTTATCTTTTGAGATCTTCAAGAAAGTTGTAGATCTTGAAGTTCTCTTTCAAATTACCTAAAGAACACATCGATCTGATATCTCTAGAGTAAGTTATACTAATTATTCCAAATAGGTCTTAGACTGAAACTTCTTCTAGTAACTGTTCATTTTGTATCATCTGGTCCAATTTTGACCCCTTACATGATAGAATTTGTCTTCAAGGTCTTCATGAAAGTTATATACCTATAAGTCCTCTTTCAAACCATCTAAGAATGACCTTGATCTGATACCTATAGTGAAAGTTATGTAAGTTTCCCTGAAATAGGTTCAATATGATTGAGGACAGAACTTTGTTTGATTCTTTCAGGCATAACTTTGTCATTCGACCTCCAAATGGAGTGATTCT
Source organism: Erythroxylum reticulatum (assembly GCA_025504915.1). NCBI lineage: Eukaryota > Viridiplantae > Streptophyta > Magnoliopsida > Malpighiales > Erythroxylaceae > Erythroxylum > Erythroxylum reticulatum. The sequence continues at coordinate 15,800 of JANSVA010430093.1, read as the reverse complement.
TAGACCAATAGATTCCTAGCACATTTTTTGCCACTGTATAAAAGTTTATAGCCTTAGATACTGAATTCAAAAAGATTGATTGAATCAAATTAAGCGTATCAAATAGAAAAGTATAAATTGTGATTTTAATGCTTCTAGTGAGGTATAAACCTAAGTATAAATTGTACCTAGTGAGGTATAAACGTAATTATAAATTATACTTAGAGGAGTCTTGATATGGGACTGATTTTGTGATGACACTAATGGATAAATACCCGAGATTGTCATGAATGTGCATTCTACATATTTTATTACATACATGTGCATTGTTAAACACTTATGATTGTACAAATTGTGATGGATGTGTATGTGTCATTTGATTTAGAGGAGCAACTGGAATGTTAACCTCTAGACATTGCCGGACTTCTAGGCATTAACTTCAAGAGCAACTTGTGAGTTACCTAGACAGTTTCTCTCAATTATTGTTTGCTTAAATTATATTTTGACTAATAAATGGATGTGAATTGAATTGTGTTGATTTTAGGACAAAAGGTCTGATGAATGTGAAATGTGGTATGTATATTGAAGTGCTACTTGAATGTGAATGTGAAGAACTATGTGTTTTTTAATATGATTGATTGTGATAGATGCATTCCATACATAAGTGCACAATCAAATAATGGAAGTTGTGACTAGAGTAACCATCGATCAGAGCTTAAAGCTCAAAGTGTGAAAAGAACCTTGAGCTTAGACAGTGATTAAGAGCCTAAGGATCACTATGTAAAATGAGTCATGTATCCTCATCAGATAAGGAACAATTATTAATGAGTCCGGTATCTAAAATAGATCCGGGATAGTTTAGGCACTCGGTCACAACAATATAAAAATTAGAAAAGAGTCTCATAAATATTTCCTATGCATTTTCTTAAGTATGCTTGATTGATTGAGATGCATAATTGCCTATGCTTAAGTGAAAATGTGATACATGATCAATTATGCAAAAATGTGATTGGATGTTATGTGAAATGATATGATGTATGAATTGAGTGAACTATTGATGATGGTTACTTCATTGAGTTCATAAAACTCACCAAAATTGCTAGGTTGTCTTATCAGACTGAGAGACGACTCTAATTATTGAGAGGCGCTACTAGCCATGTGGATTGTGAATTCGCAAGAGAAGTAATGGCTCAAAGGTCGGTCAACTGGGATTTTTGGATGGCTTAGATAGATTTTATATATTTTCCTCTTTCATGTAGTGCTTTTGTACTAGGTTTTGATGATGCTCATTTTTAAAGGTTGAAAGCCATAATGTAAACTTTTGATTTTATACAATGAAATGAGGAAAAAGTTAGTTTTTAAAATATTGTGATTTTCTTTTGATGCTTATAAGTTATTAATGTTATAATGCCATGTGAAGTGAATATAGTGATCGAACATAGCTCGCCCTTATCATAAGATATGTACCGGAATGACCTTCGGGCATCCCTATTTGTACCTTGCGAAAGGGGCGCTACACTTACCTTCCTCGAATGCATACCACTTATAGAGAAAATCCAACATCGAATTAGCAATTGGACAAACAAATTCTTATCCTTTGCAGGAAAGCTCTAACTCATTAAATCAATCCTAAACTCTCTCCATATTTACTAGCGCTCACACATTTTGCTTTCCAAAGGTGTCATCAAGACTATTGAGCATACATTCAAGGACTTCCTATGGAGTTCCTTGACTAGTGCAAACAGATGTGCAAAAGTTAAGTGGTCAGATATTTGTTTTCCTAAAGCTGAAGCGGGACTGAGTATATACTCTATCAAGATCATCAATCAAACAATTATTATGAAGAGGCTTTGGTCGATTTTACAAGACAGAAAATCAATTTGGCTAAGGTGGCTCCACTCCTACTTCCTTAAAGTTCGTAGCATGTGGGCATTAAGTAAGAAACCTTCCCACTTTTACTTCCTTAATCAACTGTTGAGCTTAACCTAGATGGTTAAAAAGGATATTTTTTATCATGTTGGCAATGGAAAACTGACCTCATTCTGGTATGATAAATGGACTAGCCACGGTGCTTTTATAAATTCTAAAAACCTGCAAAGGAGTTCCTTAAATATCCCACTTTATACTAGTTTACACTCCTTCATCATAGGAAGCACCTGGAACTTCCTTGAATCCCTATGCCATTTCCAACCTAATTATCTCCCAACCCATTTACCCTAGACACCTTCTTCTGACATTTTCAACCTACACACCATCTCTTCAACATACTAACATGAGATATGCTACGAATGAAGAAACTGATGATGGAGTGGTCTTATATTATATGACATAAGCAACTCCCTCCCAAAACATCATTTCTCTTATGGCTAGCCATTTAGAATCGACTCAATACCGCAGACTGTCTCAATTTTTTAAACGTTAAAATGTCTTGTCCACTTTGTTTAACAACAGAAGAAACTAGGGACCATCTTTTCTTTTGATGTCAAACAACATACCAAATCTGGGAATCAATCAAGTTGCACCATGTATGGAACGCTCAAACTGATACACTTTCTCATGCCATCCACTGGTTAACATCTCAACATCCTGTCCCTAGGTTCATCCACATTGCTACTGTTTGCATGATAGTGTAAACCATATGGAAAGAAAAAAAATGATTGAAGATATAATTCTTAAAAAAAAGGCAACCCCACTTCTCATTTCGGAAACGTTGGAAAGGATTCAAGAAATTGTAATGTTGGAAGACATCACCTGACGACTCAAACTCCCCCTCTTATTTCATAGGACTAACTACTTGAACGAATGTTTTCTAAACACATTTTACCTTATAGCTTGACTTGAGTAGACTATTTCTTTAGATCATCATATGACGAAGGTATCCCCCTGTGTTAAGCTTTACCTGTACCTTTATCCTTTATTCTTTATTAATGAATTTTTATCGTTTCATTTTAAAAAAAAGTTCTAGGCAGAAAATAAAGTGATAATGCTACCAGATAAATTTAATTATGCGGCCACGAGGGTGAATTTCTTTGGGATAACACAATTTGTCAGTAAAAAGTAGACATTTGGATAGCATTGTCTTGGCCAATGTTATAAATACTAGCATCGATATTGAATTTATTTATGATGCGATATTATATTGATATTATTCAATACTAGATATTATTTAGGATAAATTTTAAATTCATGAATAGTCTTTGACTTTTTTAAATTTGCAAAAGAGTCTTTCAATATATTATAATGCATGCTTTATAATTTTACATCAATCTTATCTTCAAAAATTATAATAATAGAAAATTAAAATAATAACAAATTATTTATTTTTGATAACATTATTTTTCACATATTTCACATATAAATAATCATCTAAATTAATATAAAAATATGATTTAATTATCATACAAATATAAAATTAAGAACAATATAAAGTATTTAAAACATTACAATTTTAACAAATAATAAATAATAATTACATAAAATATCAAATAAAAAGAACAATAAATATCCATTACTCTCTAACAATTACAACTTATAACAAGAGTTTGTGTCAAACAACTAATAAGAAGTGAAACTTGAAAAAAATATTTACAATTATATTACAGAGATAGAATTTAAGATATACATCAAAAGAAAAAAAGAAACAAAAGCTTAGAACTTCATTCAATTGAATCTCACTATAACTACATTGACTTCAATTCTCATTTAGTACAAAATCGTCATCATTAAGAGGAGCCTCATCATCATCATTATTTAAATTCATTGTACCAAATGACATGTAAATGCTTTCTCATTCAAGAATATCTTTGAAGTCGTTTTCTTCTATCAAACTTGATTCCTTATTAATTCCCATCTGCCAAAAGATTGATATTATCAATACAAATTGGATCTATTAAACTATTTGTTCTATTAAGAATCCTAGTAAACAATGAAATTAAATTATTAAAAATTATATTTAACTTAATAATAATAATAACGTACCTTTCTCAAAGCTTGAAATTATATCGAACAAAGAGCAAGTCATTCAATCTTTTGTGCTTTAGTTTGTTCTTTTTTTTGGTATTGATGAATTTAAATGTGCTTTAATTTCTTTCACAACTTTCTGCGTTCACACATTGACTTAGAATTCAAATTGTAAACCTTTCCAATTATGGAACACTACTTTCGAATTGGTCCCACTAAGAAAATGTAAGTCGTATGATATAAAAGTATTGTCACAAACAAAATAAAGTGATGATTAATTTTCAACAAGTAACAAATTTAAAAAAATATATGTGAATTAAGTTTTTTTCTTTGATGAATAGAAATTGACATATTAAAATCACTAGAAGCCTCCCTATAAATCTTCATTTATGAGTTTAGGATATCTTGCATCACCTCATGGGTAACAACTATTGTAATAGTTAATAACATTCCTCTATTAACTTTAGTTTTCTTTGTAAAACTTAGTCCAAAATAAACATTAGGATTCAAAAATACTCTAGCTGCAAACAACGAAGAGTAAAGATGTATTTCTCATCTCTCATTGATGATTAAAAATATAAGGTGTGTATAAAAAAGGCCTATTTTTCATATTAGTCTCGATTGTTTCCTTCACCATCTCTATAACTTCATAAAAATAATCCATTGTTGCATTTTCATCAATATCAATCAGATGAAGTGTAACGCTCCAAAAATTTGGTTTCATGAATAGTACATTTTGGGCCATGAATAGTGCATCTAGAGGTGAATAGTGACACCTAGGAATCAAACTGCACTTTATCTTATTTGGCATCGAATAATATTATTTAAGGATAGCCTAATGATCATTTTAAAGGTCAAAATAAGTTCATTTTGAGGGTTTGACCAAGAGTTGACTAGTGGTCAAAGTTTGACTAGAAAAAGGGTAAAAATCAAATATAAAAATATTAATGAAAATAAATAATATTAATTAAGTTATTTTATGTGGGGTTTATTTTTTTAATGGTTATTATTTGTTAAGAAGAAGAAAAGAATAACATTTGTCTTTATATGCATTAATGAGTATTATTTTTTTAATGGGACTAATAGCATTAATTACCACCTAACACTCTCTTCCTCACCAAGGATTCTCGAGAACAGTCCCTTTCTTCTTTTTCTCCATTTTCTTTCATTTTCTTCTGCTTTTAAGCCAAATTTTTTATCTTTAACCCCCAAATCAATTATTAAACATTAAATTATCAACTTAGGGTTCCTAAACATACCATATCAAGAAGAATGTTGGGAAAAAGATGGAGAAAAAGTATATGTGTATTCTTGATGAATAGTATATGAAAATCAACAAGGTAAGTTAATGGAGTTTTTGTTATTTTTAGTACATGATTTTGATGTAGTCGTATGCATTAATGATTAAAATGCATGAAATTGAATGTTTAAGCTTAATTTGAAGATTTGGACATTAATTTGGTATGTGTTCTTGCAATTACATTTTTTAAAAAAAAATTTATGTATAAGGTAATTTAGGGTTATTGAGATGGGGGTTTATAAAATTATTGTTAAAAATATTTATTTGGATTGTAAATGAAGTAGTATATGTGATTAATTTGAATTTTGGACTTGTAATTTATATTTTCCCCAATTGGCATACATTGTGTTTGAATTTGGAAACTTGAAATACATATTTTTTGACTAATTGTTAAGATGAATATGTCTTGAATGTTTTATGAACTAAATTAAAACCAATTATGGGAAAAATGACATTAAGGGGTGACATTTACTTTGGCCGAATATGGAGTAGTTTAAATTGGCTATTATGAGTTTTTATCACTAAATTTCAATGGAATTTAATTAGAATTGCCCCTAGTAAAATAGATAGGAATTGGAGGAATGTGATAAGATTGGTATGTCAATTAGGGAGCAGTACTGCCTCACGATATGTGTTATTGGACTGTATGGCTCTGAGAGCTTGGTTCTGATGTAAGATATTTGATTTGTCTTATGGACTATGTGGCTTTCAGAGCTTCGTCCTGTAAGATATAGATATGCAAATGGACCATATGGTTCTGAGAACTCGGTCCCGTATTTTAAAAATCTCACTTATCTAGCTCAGTGATGCAATTCTATTGAATTTTACTAGGAGAAATTATAAAAAATAGATAAATGCATGACTAATGACAAAGAACTTCAAATGAAAGTAGTAGTTGATTATACAATTTATTGATCATTGTGTAATTAGATATGAATTATTATAGTAGATATATGCTTATATTTCATTAATTGACGCTAAATGTCTATTTATGCTTAGAAATAAATGAAATATTTATATTTGAAAAATATTATATGTTATGTATGTTATGGTTGAATGAATTGAATTGCATGAGAAATGAAATTACTTAAACACCACTAAGCTTATAGCTTAATGTATGGATTTTCTTTCTGCGAGTATGTTTTGAAGAGAAATAGAAGAAAGTTGTGGTGGATATACTACAATACTAAAGTCATATAGAGGATCCCGGAAGACTTGGAGGTGGATGTACTATAAAATTTTATTTTGTTTTTGGTTGTGGCCTGTATACATAAAGAAGTCAAGGATCTTACAGAATTTTATTGTGAATTACATATGAAAGTTATGTATGAAATTTAGTTTACATAAGTTAAAATGTATTGAAAGATGGGTAAATTATTTTGTCAAGGAGTTTAACATAGAGACGGATAGTTGAGTAATATGTATAAGAAGTGTATTGAAGTTTCTTCCAAGACGTTTTAAGTAAGTATAGAGAAAATTCAGTCAAAATTATTATAAAGTGAATTAATTGGTAGAATAATGAGGTTTTGAATAGAAAATTTTAAAATGCAAAATTTTTGGTATTTAAAAATGTGGTAACACTCGATATTTTGATATCATTATTGGGTATGAGGTGTTACATGAAGTACCCTTACCAAAGGCTCACAAACTCGAATGACAAATTAATATTGAAACCAAAATTCAATATCTTTATGTATAATTCTAGAAACCTCCAATCTAGCATTAGACCTAGCATGTTGAGATGTAACTCACTTATCAGTTGTAAACATTTATCTAAACTCTTTCTTCATTATAATAAAATACTAAAAATGTAACTTACTTATCAATTGTTCTAAATCTTATAACAGCAGGCCGACATAAATTTCTACCATTAGTGAAAATCTTTCTCATTAAATTCAAAACTCATGTACAATTGTAGATGAACTTAGTCACCTATTTTTGCTTTCTACATAGTCTCATCAATAATAGAAAAATATCTAGCATCCCCTATATTTTGTAACATCAAGTCAACGCAATTTGCAACATATGGAGTCCAATAAAAAGAATTATATTTGCTTTGTAACCTTCTTCCAACCGCTTTATAAACTGAATCATTCATAACTTCATTCACAACTTCATCGAATATTTCATAACTTCATCGAATATTTCAAATAAATTAATAACATTCCTATCAAGGACAGATGCATCAATAAAATTTAAAAACATTGAACCCTTTGCAGAATAAACGAAAAAATTAATAATAAGCTCGTATCTTCTATTTATCGAACCATCACATATGATTGAACACCCAAAAGTAGCCTAAGCCATTCTTCTTTCATCCAAATAATTTTTAATTTCATAAATAAAGTTAATCAAAAGTTTACCTTTGTAGTCATCAATTGAAGGAGCTTTATATCCCAGATTGTAAGAGGCAATAACATCTACCATATGGTGGTAATACTAATACTAGAAAGCATTAAATGTTATACTAAATCATATCATCATCTAGCCTTTTCCATATCCACATTATAAGTCGATTCTCTTGATTATAGGGCACTACAAATTAAAGGCTGAGATGTAGGAGTTGTTTGTGGTGCAAAAAATTAGACAATTGTCTTCTTCTTTTCTTAACATTAGGTTTAGGTGTAACATTCACTTCTTGTTAGGTAGGAATACTACCACCTTCAACATTCCCATTATCACCTTGAACATCAACAAACTAACTTCTATTGTCATTCAATCTCTACCTCTTATCTTTCTCGTTTTGATACTCTTCAAACAAAGTCTTCATTTTCCATTTCACATTGAAGTTTACTTTTTTATAAGGTTTCACATCAATGCTTCTTTAATCTGGTGATTCCTTCACCTTTCAAAATATTGTTACACAACAACCAAATGTTACGTCTTTTCATTCTAGAGACTAATTCAGCATAAACCCAAAGCTAGCTCATTGTATGTTCCTAAAGAGGTTGAATTATTAGAATTACTTGAACTTCCTTCATTTATCTGTAAAAATAAATGAAGACATATATCAAAGTTAACTTAGTAACTTCATATGAAAATAATGAACACATAATTTCATTATCAACTACTATAAAAAAAAATATGTATTGTTTAACTCAAAAGTCCAACAATTACACAATACATATATACATCTTATATAATATAACTCATTTTCTATGATTACATTATTTATAATTCAATTTCATCCAATACAATTCACCAATAAGTCAAAAACCAACAATTCAAGTATTCAACATGCAAAATTACACAACACACATAAATATCTTATATAATATACCTCATTTTGTATTATTACATTATTTAACCATAAAATCAAGACATACACTCAAGAATATAACATATTCAACTTCAACCATAACTCACAATTATAAGTTTATAACTTATTTTATGTGATTCATAATTCAACTACAAACTAATATATTTTGTTTACTTATATAATTCAATTAGTAGTTCTTATAATTTGTTTATTTTCTTAACTACTTTTAATCAACATTGTTACTAAAATCCTAATTTCCAACTTTAATTTAACAATCTTTCATTCACCAATTTTAATTAACATTCTTCGTTTTCACCCAAAATTTTCAATGCATTAATTTTCTTCATAAATTGACAATTTCTAAATTATATTAAAATTGAACCAACTCACACAAACAATTCCAACTTTCAAACCCAAAAAACCACAATGCAATTACAATTTAGAGCCAAAAGTACACCCAAAAAATCAAAAAATAAAAAATTCAATTAAGAGTAGTGTCAGTTTAGTTTAGGTCAGGTCAAAATTGGATCTAGATCTGGATCTGGAAAATTGAAATTCTAGATTTGCACTCTATAAACAGCGATAGGCACTAGGTAGTGGATGACTAAAAGCGGTGGAAAGACTAGAGAGCAATTGGGTAGTGGATGGTGTGTTGTTCGTGAGGAAAAGATGATGGCGGTGTGTTACGCATGAGGGAGACGATGGTGTGATAGTGTCGAGTGTGTATGGACGGTAATAACAGCACGTGGGAGAGTTAACAACGACAACATTGTGGGACATTGAAGAGTCAGAGACGAGGAGAGATCAAGAGAGACACTAAGAGAGAAATGAAAAATGTGTGAGAGAAAAATCAGAAAATGACAGATGTGGGTTAAGGGGTGGGTGTTAAAATTTCATTTTTTTGCAAAATAGTCCGTAGACTTCTCAAACTTTACAATACCAACTAGTATTTGGCTACTTTTTCAAATAATGGTCAGCACTAGCTGGTATCACATGAAATTGGTGGTACTAGCCAGTACAGTATAACCAAAATTTGTACTATTTTTAGCTAGTATGGTACCTTCCTGTTGGTACCAACCTAGATTTTGATTGAAAAATTTCTATCTTTGCTAAATTATTTCTTGAATTTTTGTCCTCGCTAAATTTGTCTATGTTGACAAAAAAGATTTTTTTGAGGAATTATAAAAAGATTTTTTTTGAAGAATTTGATTTTAGCCAAAAACAAGTTTTAAAATTTTGTAATAATGTTTATCGCTTCCATATTCATTCATGTTTAGCTAGTTTTCTTTTCTTTTCCTACGGTCTCATTGGCACTCCTTTAAATATCTTTTATTGCTTTACTTAGAATCATTCACTAAAATTTAGATCCTTGTGTTAGATAATAACTTGATTGGAATAAGTATCATAATAATTTTATCACTTCCTCAAAAATTGAATTGCCAAATGGAAAGCAACATTTACATGTATAAGGATGAAAGGTGAAGTTTTTGATACTTTTCACCCTATCATTCACATTGGACTCTCTTCTCTCTCTCTCTCTATGCTAATTAGGGTTGATAATGAAACAAAATAGGACCAAATTTAAATCAAAGTTAAATCAAATTCGAATACTCTAATAAGAGCTTAATTAAACTTGGTTTAGCTCATTAATTTCAAATCAATCATTTTTTTGCTTGAGAATACTTGAACTTAATTAAACTAAATACTTGAGTTTAAACTCAGCAAAAATTAAACTTGACCAAATGACTTTGGATCTAAACCCATACTAATTTGTCATCCTTACTTTTGTTATGTGTTTTCATTAATATAACTTAAAACTCATTCAAATATAGTAATCTCTTCGTATTTCTTTAAAAATATAGGGTAAGATTAACTCACCTAGAATTTGAATTTGGTGATTGCAACTAAGTTGGTATTCTCCTAAAGATAAAAAGTGAAGGGAAAGTGAGAATATTGAATTCCTTCTACCTTCTTTGATCTTTGAATACTTAATAACTCTTTGTAAGTGTATTCAAGTTATTAAGTATGTTTTGAATAGTTATTAAGATATTCTTTAATTTAATATGTTATACACTTAACATTAGGTAGAGAAAATTGAGAATTTTTTATGTTTTTAGTTTATTAAGTTAGGTTGATACTTGAATATAAGTTAGGAGAGCAATATATGGATTAAAATAGGTATAGACAATTTTAAAGGAACTTAGAACCTTGAGTCAAATTACATATAAATTGAATATACCATATGCGAACTTTGTCATCTTTCTTTTAATTTATAGTTCTTCAAAATATTATGTCAGTGATTAATTTATATTAGTGATCATAGAAAATTTTTAAAGCAATAAAGTTGATTATGTAAGATTTAGCTCTCTGTGTGTATAAATTGTGGGTGCTCACTTTTGTCACTGAAACATCTCTTTTAATTGGTTTTCGTCAAATACATTCTTTGAAATGATCACTAGGATTAAAACATTTGTAATTGAATTATTAAATTTAGCCTCCTATTTTCAAAAGATGAAAAGGAATAGAACATACATATGTGATTTGGATTTATAAATTGATTTTATGATGGTTGGATCATGTTTTTATATTTTTCAAGATTGTCAAGTGAAATTGATTATTTTTACATCTTGTAAACTTTTATGATAAAAATGTAACATATAGATTGTGATTATCTAGATATGAGAGTTGTATAAGATAAAGATTATAACAAAGATTTGAGGACTAGGTACTCCTGGTTTATGGGTGATGACCCTACTCTTAACCAAGCTCTTTATATTGGTGGGGCGAGTTTTAGGTGAAAAAATACATAGTTATATATTTTTGGTGTAAGGATGTTTAGATGGAATGATGGTTTTATGAGATTCTTTTAACTATTGATCGTGAATAAGTTTTATACTACATGTTAAATGGAGTTTTTTTTAAGAAAAATAAAGGAAGGTGACAAAGTAGAAAACTATATGATAATAATTATTTTCACTTTTTATGTGATTTACAAATGTTTAAATTTTTTTTGAAGTATATGTAGTTTCTGTATGAATTATGTGGATAGAGATTAAATCTTTTTATAATTGGTAAAAGATATTGATCCCCTTTACTATAATATAATAAGGAGAAATCCATCCACAATTCATGATATTATTGACCCTTTTTTCTTTATTTTCAACCTTGTTGCGTACTTATAATGGTAAGTACCCAACATTTGCTTAACATCTTATTGGCAGTGTTTCTAACTTCTTAATTTCGAGACTACGAATATTCATTTGTTTTTTACTATAGATATTATATAGTATGATCTTTCTTCTGTTCCATATATCTAACCACTTTATAGTTATACAAAGGGCCAATTTCAAATATGTATTTACTATTTTGTGTAAGAATTAGAAACAAAAATATTTTGGAACATATGGGCTACATTTTTATATAAATTTAGGTATTATTAGAATTTACAAAATTTAAAATCATCTTAATGACCTTGAATTCTATGTTAGCCACATCCTATAGATTTTTGGTGTGACAATCAAATCATGAGTGTTGGATTAAGTCAAGTTTTAACATATAGTTTTGATGATAATAAAATGAGTAAAGGAGCCAATTAAATCAAGTAACTAATAGATAAAGAAAATGAGTAAAGTGGAACACATATGCAACTTAAGACAATTTTAAGGGAATTTAAATGAAGAATCAAGAATAAGAAGGAATTAAGCATATCAAAATCTAAAGATATCGTTGTAATTCTTTTTGCAACATTATTTTAGTTTTTCAATAAATTAAGGACTCAATTATTGCATGATCATTACATATAGGTCATAATACATAAATCCTCTCATAATTAAGAGAAATTTTATTTTGATCTTTAAACAAACTTTTGAGATTATTTTGAATTATACACACACACACACATTCTTGAAAGAGCTTAGAAAAGGTTTGAAAAACTTATTTTCAGAAATATTGGTATACCAATGAAGATTAGTGGTCAACTAATGTTAAGTTTTTAAATACATTAATCAATTAATATAGGTAAATGTTTGCTAAATTTAGTTTGATAACTTGCCACATTTGATTAACGTAGTAAAAATATATGACAAGATCTTGTAATGGTTGGAATGAATTTATTAATAAGCTCTCTCATTTTGAGCAATTATATACTGAAAGAACCGTAGGGGTGTAGTTTTGCAAAAACTTCGATTTGACCATAATTACTTGTAAGGTTTTGCTGTAGTTACTTGTAACTGTATTTGTTAGTTACTAGATATAAAGTAATTTATCAGCAACTGTTAATTTTTCAGCACAAATGAAAACAAAAAAATAAATACGAAATTAAACAGATCTATAACAGCCAAGATCACCCGCTCATAGATATCATCCGCTTTGGGTTGCCCCTCAACCCAAACCCCTTACGATTTTGCTTTTACCGAGAACTTGCTAAAAGGTTACCCATCCTGGTACTATTCTTGTCCTAGCACATTTAACTTTAGAGTTATAATAGAATTCGGTGCATTAGGGTATGGAAAACACATCTGTAAGGGAGAGGTATCCCTACCCTTATAAGGCGTACTTTGTTCCCCTTTCTAATCGATGTTATCTCACACACTCCACCTCCCTTAGGGCCCAGCCTTCTTTAGGGCCCAACTTAGCTGGTATAACGGTTCGGGTACCAACTCTGATACCACTGTAATAGCCCAGATCACCCACTTACAGATATTATCCGCTTTGGGTTGCCCCTCGGGCCAAACCCCTCATGGTTTTGCTTTTCCCGAGAACTTCTCAAGAGGTCACCCATCTTGGCACTACTTTTTCCCTAGCACATTTAACTTCGGAGTTCTGATGGGATCTGATGCGTTAGGGCATGGAAAATGCATCTATAAGGGAAAGATATCCCTAGCCTTATAAGGCATACTTCGCTCCCCTTTCCAATCAATATAGAATCTCACACTTTGATCACCTGCTCACAGATATTGTCTGCTTTGGATTGCTCCTCCGGCCAAACCCCTCACAGTTTTTCTTTTTTCGAGAACTTCCCAGGAGGTCACCCATCCTAGTACTACTCTTGCCCTAGCACATTTAACTTTGAAGTTATGATGGGATCCGATGCATTAGGGTATGAAAAACACGTCTATAAGAAAGAGGTATCCCTACCCTTATAAGGCGTACTTCGTTCCCCTTTCTAACCGATGTGGGATCTCACACTCTCCACCCCCTTAGGGCCCATCCCTCTTTAGGGCCCAACCTAGCTGGCACAATAGTTTGGGTACCAGCTCTAATATCACTGTAACAGTCTAGGTCACTCGCTTATAGATATTTTCTGCTTTGAGTCTTGGCCCAGCCAAGCTCCCACAGTTTTGCTTTTCCCGAGAACTTTCCAGGAGGTCATCCATCTTGACACTACTCTGGCCCTAGCACATTTAACTTCGGAGTTCTGATGGGATCTGGTGTGCTAGGGTATAGAAAACACATCTATAAAAGAGAGGTATCCCTACCCTTATAAGATGCGCTTCGTTCCCCTTTCCAATCGATGTGGGATCTCACCTTTTGGTCTTCCATTCACCTTGAATACTCACCACAAAAACCTCATTAAAACACTCATGTATTTTCTACAGAACATGGACAGCACCCAGTGACCCACACAATAAAACTAACACCACAGAATAATACCCAGTGACTTACACAAAAAGACCAACACCTAGAAATTTATGCCAACATCCATATAGAAGAAAAATCTCCTAATAACTTACGTGTAGCCTTTAATCAACAGCGTAACACTGCAATAAAAATTCAAGACCATAAAACCTACACTTAGCTCTCACACACGTCACCTTGCTTAATCTATATCTCCAGAAGAAACGTAATCTACATGAATCTTCATCCTAGATAAAGTTCTATTTGTACAACAACTCTATCTAAGAGGCTAATTCAAGTAAGACTTCTTGATTTATATTTTTAATCATTATCTGAATATCCAATAATAAAAATGCCAAAACTAAACGAAAAGATATATAATAAATATCTTCACAATCTCCCCCTTTTTGACATTTTTGTCACAAATAAGAAACTCCCTCTTAATCCAACATCAGGTTCCAAAGAACATCCATCAAATTCTTCAAGTTCAAGAAACATCCAAAGAAACAATAATAAACAATCAACCAAATTTCTCCCATTTGGGACAAAAAGATGCCAAAAAGTAAGACTAATAGTCATGAAGATACCTTAAAATCTCCCCCTAAATTGAACAGTCATGAAAATCAATATGATGTCTCCCCCTTAGGACAAAACAATGCCAAAACAAAAATCCTTTAATGTGATCAATCTTAGTGAATAAAGAAACATAAGTATCACTTCAATTTTATCTTCATAAGAATGATCAAATTCATAAAGCTCGTCATCAAACATAGCTTTATGTACACATCAATCAACTGAACTTTAGAAAATCAATAAATAAAAAATTAGAAAGCCTAAATGATAACTCTTTTGAACCTCTTGTTTTTTCTTTTTTAATAAATAACATCAAACTATACTTCAAAAATGTAAAGCAAACAATCCCTGTGCTCCTCAAAGAACTTCAAACTTGGGTTTATTCCACGTCACATTATCCCAATCATCAAATATATGGTTGATTTCTTCATCTGAAGCAACTGACTTATCCTCAGTCTGAACAGTTTCTTCAAAAGTAGTAACTAACTGTGAATCTAGACACTTTCTTGCTTTTCCTTCACTACGCCTTTGTACTTATACTTAACCCTTGCTAATCTAAGAATACTTCGGTAACATGAGTTATTGCTAGAAATTTAATGGAGAGTTTCTATATTTTCAATTTTGACCCCTTTGAAACATCATTTGTAACAACTTGTAACATTTCAGTTTTATAAGTCCGATTAATTCACAAAAGTGACATGTAGGTATGAACCTTCGATTTTTCTTTGAGATTTCTCCTTGGATAGATCTGGTCGCACCAATTTTCTCATGATTCGACTTGGAACGTTTACCTCTATAGCCAATGCCTTGAAGGTCTCCTTTAGTCTTACTAATTTTTAACAACTTTTTTAGCTTTTCAGTACCTTCATTTAACATTCTTATTCCTTTTTCCGTACTGACTAGCTTTCAACTTTGTTTTATTAATCTCATCTATTATAGATAACAACTTCTTCTTAAGGTCTTGACTGCTGTTCTTCATGGTAGAGTTTTCTTTCGTCAACTTCTCATTTTTTTTACATGTTTGGACTCATTAAGCATACATTAACTCATAGGCTTCATAAATACCTTCCTTTTTATCATCTGAAGTACTGTCATCACTGTCATAATCTGAGA
>JANSVA010430066.1:0-19227 GCA_025504915.1 Erythroxylum reticulatum | reverse complement strand
TGTTTTTCAATCAATCACCTTATTTAAAAACCCAAAAACCCCATTAGCCTTTCCCTATCACAAGTTGAATAAAGCATTGAGTAATTTGAGACTTTTGTTCTATATTGTGTTCTGAGATATTTTTATAGGTACTTCTACTCATGAGTTTATTATTTTGTTTTTATTGTTTTCCCTTATTCTTAGCGTTATTCAAAAAAAGGGAAAAAAGAGAAAAAGAAAGAAAAAAGAAAAGAAAAGAAAAAGGAAAAAGGAAAAAGGAAAAAGAAAAAATCAGAACAAGAAAAGAAAAGAAAGAATAAAGCATAGTAGCATGAGTTAGTATAAGTAGTTGTACCCCTTTGTGTCATGTGTTTATCTCATAATTTTAATTTGAGTATCCCTTTCACTTAATACTTTGTGAATGCTTATGATTAACCTTTTGTCATTTTTACCTCACCTGTGAACCTAGCCTCATTACAACCCTGAATAAAGTTCTTATGATCTATTAGCTCATGTGATCTGAATGAATGATAATGAATGATAACTGGTGAAATTGCAACCCTATGGTAGTGCAAATGTTAGAGTGAGATTTGAGAGAAACACTTTGCCCTCAAACACTTGAGTGTAAGAGCAAAATCCGCGAAAAGAATTCATTTTGATTTCATGTTTGCTTTTGAACAAAGATGTCTTATTTTGACTTCGTCTTTTTGCATTGGTGAAAAGCAATTATGATATGTGTTGCAACTTAAGTGCTACTGGCCCAAGTTAATGGATTGTGTGCACTTGATCTTATGAAGGATGAATTGACTGAGTGTAGTGGTTTGACATGTTTGCTCGAGGGCGAGCAAAGATTCTGTGTGGGGGAATTTGTTAAGTCATCAATTTGCACTTATTTTATATTTAATTATCTTTAACGTGTTTAAATTATTATCCGAAATTAATAGAATTATCTTATAATTTTTTATAGATGATTTTCAACACTTTAGAGATGAAATCGAATCAAAAAGATGCAAAAGAATGAAGAAAATTTGAAATTCTAAATTTGACAGCAATTCAGTGACTAAGAGTGGGCACGTCTAAAGATGGAATAAATCTGCAGATTAATTTTTAAAAGTTAAACTCGAGATTCTCACAATCTTTAAAGATTATATTGTCATCTTTCAAGGGGATTGACCACCTAAAATTAGGGGATACATTATTTGAAGAGAATCAAGGAAAGATAGGAGGGAAATCGGAAAAACAAGCATAAAAGGAGAGAGGATCACTGTTCACACAAGCTAGACTAGGTTTAGAGAGATTTTCGTTTCTGCTGGTTTCTTTTCAATCTTTTTAAGTTTTCTGCACTTTCTCCATTAGTATTTTCATGTTTTTCTGTAAAGACTAGGGATGGAGACTTTATGCTTTGTTATTTCTTTCGTTTTCGATTCTATTATGAGTAGTTAAACCTTTTGTCTTGGTTGAGGGGATCCGTGTTATCCACTAGTATGTGTGAGATGTTTTGGATAAAGTTTATGTTGCTAATAAACATTGAATATCTTCCGATCTACTCTTTCTAATTGAATTCGTTGGTTTCTAAGTGCGCAACTAGGGATTAATGTGTTCAACTGCTAGATTAACGAAGTATGACGTTTAGTTTCTCTTATCATAAGTAGCAATTAGGATTGTCTACTCTACGTCAGAGTCAGAAAATTCTAAGGAGATATTCACTTGATTGATTGCATGTCGTACATGTATTTCGCTTGCTCATTGGTTCTTGATTCGTAAAGCTATTATTCAATTAGACCTATGGTCGTATTTAGGTTGTTGTTTAATAAGAATGCTAGGATACATGTTTCTAGTCATTACACTTAACAGAAAATACCCCACAATGAATGTTTATTAATGATTGAAATTTTATATCGAGGATCCATTTTAGTGTGATAACATCGGTGACTCGAAACCAAGGTTTGTCTCTTATATTTTCAAATCTAATTATTTCTCTTTATTTTCGATTTTTCTTATATTTTTCCTTAAATTATCGTGAATCAAACCCACCCCCCCCATTTCGTTACTTTCTTTTAGTTTTAAACATCGCTAACCTTTATCGTTAAAAATTTCTCATCGGAACGATATCCACTTACCACTACTAAATTCATTTGTATTAACGTAAGTGATTTCTTTTGAATTTGGTTATAGGCGACAGCAGTACCACTTATCTAAGGAATCTATCTACTATATAGGTAAAAAATGAGATGATTTAGTTAACCTATCTATAATCACCCAAACTAAATCATGTCTATGTTTGGTCCTCAATAACGCTACCACAAAATCTATTGAAAATTTCCCCACTTCGACAAAGGAATGGCTAAGGGTCTTAACCTCCTTATTGAGGCCTAATGCTCTACCTTCACCTAATGACACGTCAAATACCTTGACACAAACTTTGCTACATCTTTCTTCATTGTCGGCCACTAGTAAAAAGGTCTCAAGTTTCGATACTTGTTTGTAGTACCATGATGCATAACAAATGCCTATAAGTTTCCTTCAAAATCTCCTCTCATAATCCATTTACATCTGGTACTCAATCTCGCCTCCCAATCACCAATGCTCCATCTGCTCTTATTGAAAAGTTAGTCCCCCTTTTCTGTTGCACTCCCTCTCTCACTCACATTAGATAGGAATCCCAAGTTTGTGCCTCTCTAATCTTATCTCCCAAATCTAGTTGGACCTATAACGTTGCCAATAAACCACTCAACTAATCAATCTCCAATTTCATATCCAATACTCTCAGCTCCACCAATGATGTCATACTGTGTCCACTCAAACTAGACATTACGCTTGAGCTTTTCCTACTTAAAGTGTTTGCTACTTTATTAGCCTTCCCCAGATGGTAATTAATAATACAATCATAATCCTTCACAACTTGATCCATCTTCTCTACTTTGAGTTTATCTCCCTTTGAGTTAAGATATGCTTAAGGCTTTAATGACTTGTAAGGATTTATAATGTCTCCCCGTACAAATAATGTCTTCAAATCCTAAGAGCGTGCATAATTTCCGCTAACTCCAAATCATGGGTAAGATAATTCAACTTATGTGGTCATAATTGATGAGAGGCATAAGCTATCACCTTGTCATGTTGCATCAATACACACCCCAATCCTATTCTCGAAGCATCAGTATATACCTCAAAACCTCCACCACTTTATAGAAACACCAAGATTGGATTGAAAGTCAATTTCTGCTTAAGCTCCTCAAAACTTTCCTGGCACTGATCGGTCCACTCAAACTGAACTCCTTTCTTCAGTAGTTTGGTTAACGGGTTAGTTATTATAAAAAATCCTTCCTACATTATAGCCCTTTACTATCATGTGTATTAAACTAAATGCTAACAACTATATGGACATGCAAAAAATATAATTCAGTTGTCTTTCCTTTTATATATTCTCTCTAATATTCTACTATTCTCTCTCTCTCTCTATTTTTAATTTCTTTGGTTTCTCTTCTCTTTTTGGACTCTTCTCTGTTAGATTATTTAATGGTCCATATGACTTATAGATTTAAGTCCCATGAAAAGAACCCAAGATAATGGTTATTGGGTATTAAATACTGGATTTCCCTCTCTTTTTTAAAATAAACGAACATGATGGTTGGTGAAAGAATATATAAGTTTTGACAACTTATCAAAAGAGTTATCTGTACCATTTGGAGAAACACATCAAAGAAGAATAGAAGGAGAGAGGGAATAGATCTCTTAAAAAAACGATCATGGATACAGGTATGACAAAATAAATTGATCCATTAAATTGTCTTATAATTGGTATCAGAGCCACATTGTTGCATTATTTGTATTCTACCGTCATGAGCGATTCTGTATCTTCTGACTGGTCTTTTTGTTTTTCTATTTGTTTTGTATGGTTGTATTTTCAGTTCATTTCTATATAATGTTTGTCTATATTTGTAATGGCATAAATTTCTTTATTGCATTACCATAAAAGGAACAAAGAAATAGAAACACAGAAATAGAAACAAAACAACAACGAACCATAAGTTTTGATGATTTTTGGATGTTAATAGAATCAGTGTTCTAAGAACTTGAAAGCCATTTTCACTGCTTAACTGAAACATAATATCTATGGATGGACTGAAACAAGATAGTGAGAAAACATCATAGGTTTGTTTCGTTTGTTGACCACCGAAGAAGTAAATAATGGATTCAGTGGGTAGTGAGGAAGATGTCATATGCCAGAGGGGACCAACACGCGCCCATTGCTTCATTAATTTAGGTTTATATGCATAAAGTTGCGCATATGTTTGCTATGCATAATATAATATTTATTTCATATCATGTTTTATTGGTACTTTGACCATTTATATTATGCAATGCTTGGAATTATATTTTCTTATTATATGTTGAATGTCTACATGATATTATAGTACTTTAGAATAGTTTGTTAGTCACCAAAGTGACCAAACTAATTAAATTAAAATTTGTCATGCATAATAACTGTCCAATTAAATGTTTATTGCATGGAAAGGTTGTTAGTCACCAAAGTGGCCTAGCTTGAGAATATTATTCATTTAATTGTGAACGTTTAAATTGTTCATTATGATATGATGCTACAATGGCATAAAGGTTTAACTGAATAATTATGATTATTAATTACAATGCTAGGAGGTCACCCAAAGGTGGACCGTTGCTTATAATTAATGACATTAAAGGGACTTTATCAACATATTATGTTAATATAATTTTATATCCAAAGATAACATGTATGTTGACTAGAATATGATTGATTGTCCATTATAGTGAACTATATATGCATCATAATAGGTTACAAATATGCATTTAAATTTTACCCAAAGGAGAATTTAAATGCACGATCAAAGTGTATTAGTTAGTTTGAATCCATTTAGGTTTACTCAAAGCATTAATACGTGAGCTATATGTTGTGTTTGTAGTATCTACTAACTTGTTTACTTTAGGAAACGAGTTAATCAAGTTGAATGGTCTAAACTATGTTGATTGATCTGAATAAATTCAGTTCCAACTTGGTATAATATATTTGGACTTGGCCATAGTTTCATACACGAGGCCCGCAACCATAACCAAGACTAGTTAGACAAGTCTTATTATGAGGCTTGGGAATGGTCTAACATGCTGAACTTGAATTTGAAGCGAATGATGATCGCAAAAAATGTAAATTCATCAATGCCTAAAATGAACAATGCAAAGGAGTTCATGTTGAAGCTTAAAGAATACTCTCAATCTGATATAGTTGACAAGTCCATAGTAGGGACTTTAATGAGTGAGCTGACGATTTGAAAGTTTAACTAGTCACAGCCTATTTATGATCATGTAACACATATTTCAAATCTATATTGGACCCCATTTCGGAGCCCAACTATCTGGAATATCATAAGACTTGAGCGTGCGTATTACCTTGTAGGGTTGTTTCAATGAACCCTCCTGAGCCAACATCGGTTCATCTTCATTCTCTGATATCATGAGTGTTGGGCCCCAATTTCGAAACTATTCTTATATTGAAGTAGTATTCTACTGCTTATTAAGTGTTGGGACTCTACCCTCATGAGTCACGAGCCTAACGTCCAAGGTGACATCCATATGCGCATCCCACAAGGGTAGCATGCCCACACTAATCAATTAACAAAAACGAACTCATTTCTCCTATTTTAGAACAGATCTTGGGAAACTTCAACTTGCAATTACAAATTTATTGCTTCATAACATTTGTTCTCCCTTGTCTTAAGTTTCTAATGACACCAAAACCATTCAATTTGGTTCAGAAATCTGAAAGTTATACCTCAAACATTTTCGAACTGTTATTATACTGAAATAGTACGCTATAGACAACTTCCATACCGAAATTGAAAGTCTTAGAGAATGAATTAAAATTCTATTTATTCAAAGGATTTGTATCTCTATGTCTCTAGTTTATTTAGAAATAAAAATCATCCCATTTGAAGATTTATAGATCAAGATATCATCCAAATACCGAAGTATATTCAGTAAAATATTCAGTTCATTTTCTTCCAACTGATACCTTTACTTTCATTCGATCAATCCTTTTCGAATCAATACTAAAGCTATAAATTTTTATAAAGAGATAGAGAAATGTATTAGGAATCCATTGCTTCAAAAATTAGGTCATTTGGAGGTCAGATGACAAAGTTATGGTCAAAAGAATGGAACATGTTCAGGTTGGGGGGAAAACAACAGCTCGCAGTCGTGCAAATGCGCGACTGCAAAGTCGTGATCGTATATTTACACAATCGCGATATTTGTGCAATGCCCGCAAAGTCGCGATCACAACTTTCCCCTTCCTGCTTTTTTTCTTCCGACCTATATTGGTAAAAAGTGCATAACTTTCACTATAAATATCGGATTAAGGTCATTCTTAGACTATTTTAAAGAAGACTTCTAGATCTACAACTTTTATATAGAACTCAAAATAATTTCTACCTATATAAGGGTCAAAATTTCAAAACAATATAGCTGTCCCGAATGTCCATCGTAAATAGCATAACAAATTTCTAATGATCATATCTCTCAACTCCATTGTCTAAAAATTTCATACTTTATATCAATGGAAAGATAGAAAGATAATCCACAACTTCCAAGAAGACAACTTTGTCAAATTCAGCCTAGATCAATCCATATTTTCCATTGAAGTTAGAAACCCAATTTGACCCTTATGAAAAACTTGAAATTTGCAATGTACAACTTAGAAAGTCATGAGCATAACCATTCAACTACCAACTTTACTTCATTAAACTTTCAAATCTCCACTCATTTGACTCATCACATTCAACTACATTGCATCATTTATAATGCCGATTTTTCTTGTCCATAAAATCTCACTTGTATATATGTGTATATATTAACAATTCATGTTTAAAATCATCACCTCAAGTTGATAACTTCTTCAAATCTACCCAATTCCAACTCAACATCATCCATACACAATTCATATTTCATTAACAATGAAATAGGAATTTACAAAGCTTTAATGACATTCCAAGTCACATTACATCATCAGTATCCAAAATTCAAAATACAAAAGATACCAAACCCAAAAAATCTCGATGTGCATCTAAAGTCTTGCTTTTACAAAATCTAACTTAATATACAGAAACATTGCAAAAATAGAATGATGCCTCGACTCTTGGTTACTTGATCTCATTCTCTTCACCTGAAGATGGGACGAAAAGGGGGTGAGCTTAAAAGCTCGTGGGTAACAGTTTATAATGGAAAAATAAGCAAAACCTTTGAAAATATTCACTTATCATAGAAAATTCTCACTGAGTTCATAAAACACATGTTTCTCAAATTCTCATCATGTAGTCAAATTCTCAAACTATAAAACATGAATGCATCAATCTTGTTCACATATGATAGGAACATAAGCACATCAGAATGGTTTGGGTGGATCTAAAATAGAACGTACTACACATTTCCCATAAGGGTCCTGTGTAGCCGTGAATAGAACGTACTAACGTAATCCCACATATTGGTTTTGCGTATCTGTGAACTTATGGAGTTCATGAAGGAGCTCCATGTCATTAGTGGGCAGGCAGGAGAAGCCTTTTGTTAGAGTGCACTTGACTTAACTTAGGGACACCACAAACCCACATAATCATGCATTTCACATCTTATAAACATATTGCTCAAAATGACACTTTTTCGAAACTTGATTTTTATGAGCATAAAATATTTCGAAAACTATTTCTGGAAACATGATTTCATAAACATGTATATTTTCAAAAGAATCATTTCCAAAATCTTTTCAAAAATCATCAATACAATTCATATATCAAGTATATAACAATTTCACAATCCATTCAAGAAGCAATAAATGCAACAGCTATAATGCAATTGAAATCATTAAACTTCCTTGATTCAAAGAAAACATTTAGTGGCTTATTTACTCTATTATAAACATGTACCCACCTTAAAATCCTTTCTCATAAACTTGCTCAAAGAGACCTCTCCCCTTGCTCCTTGATTTCCTTTTATCAAAGACAAAATTTCCATTCAATAGAGATTCAAATTAGAGAACCCACATGACATATTCACTAAAATTGATCCTAGAGTTCTTAAACCCATATATTTCTTAAGCTTTATGAACCAAAATCTTTTCAAAAATCCAAAAGATTAAAATCAAACTTACCTTGAATCTTCACCAAATAGTGAGATTATTAACTCTAAAGAAAGCTCTTCCCTTCCTCTTTCTTTTTCCCTTCTTGAGCAACCTCAAACTCTCTCTTTAAGACTAAGAAAAGATGAAACCTAGCTCAAGACTCCATTCTTTTCTCTACTTCACCAAAACACTTCTTCTTTCTTTCTTATTTTCTGTATTCTCTTCTTTCTCCCTTCTAATTTTAGTTTTTTTGGCTTCTTCATATGGAAGCCCACCTTTCATCTTCTCCTTTTTACCCTTAATGAGCCCAAAAAGTCCATTTTACCCTTCCTTATAAGCTTAGGTTCTTTTAACCTTAAGGGGTCTTTCAAAAATGCCATTTATGTAATCTTACTACCTTAACACTTTAATTCAAATTAACCTATGTCATATAATCTTACTAACATTAACGTAGTAATAAATCCAAAAATTAAATCCATTAAAACCTCATAATTCATTTAAGTCATGCTTAACTAGAGAGAAAAAAATTCTGGGGGCCAACATTTCTCCCCCTCTTAAAATAATTTCGTCATCGAAATTCTTATCTGACTGATCAAAAGGTAGGGGCATGCTTCCTCTTATGCTCCTTCGTTTTTCATTTAACTTCATCACTCGAATAGTTTCTTTCACATAACCTTAGTTAATGGATTCAATCAATCCTTCCATGACTTATTTAGATATCACACTATCTTAACTGTTTCCTCAATATATTTCAGATTACTCATAATTTTCTTCCACTTCTTGCATCGATAACACCAATATTAGATAATATCAATATTTCTTAGCGTACTTGCATATAACACATTATGAATAAGAGAAATCCTTATTAGTAATACTAACTCATAAGTCAATGGTCCGATTTTTAATAACTTTATATGGGCCAATACAATCCAAGCTTAGTTGCTTCTTTACCCTAACCTGAGCACATCTTGCACCTAATATAAGCACACCTTGAGAAGGTGATAATCTCATAAACATTTCATCCTTCGCTTCATAGTTCACATCTCTATAGTGTTAGTGCACTTTACTCTTATGTCTATCTCACTGTATTTGGTGTTGATCCACCAATTTCATTCATTTTTCTTACATCACTTAATTCCTAATACAGATCAATTTCACTTATCAGTAACATCTCCAATCAATTCTGGTTTTCGACCATCTTTGGCCTTATTCATCCAAATAAAGAGGCGGATGACTCTTTTTTTCATCTAACTCCTCATATAGTATTCTAATGAAACCACCATGATAATGATTGTGATACTTAAAGTCAAATGGAACTATACATTGATCTCATGTTCCTATGAACTCTAAACTATAAGCCTTAAACATATCTCCGATAGTTAGGACCGTCGGCAAAATCAAACATTTAGTCACTTGATCCTATATTCTTAGCCGCTAAATGTTATTTTGGTGCATTCCTAACAGGATATATATCATGGGTTGTTATTTATGCTTATCTAATAGTCTCTTTGCTCAATAATCTTTATCGGTACACATACTTCTTATTTCTATCACAAAGTATTGTTCTTCCTATTCAAACTCAAAATTTAGATATGTTTTTAATTCCTTAATAAGATTCACAATTTCTGAATCCTCAATTTGGGCTTAGTTAATCCTTTAATGTGAAACTGATCTTCAATTCAATAACAAATTGTACTTGATTTGCCCAAAATTTATCTCCACATTTTATGCTCCTTTTTGCACTAGATCTAATAACTTCAATATCTGAATTCATGTTTCACTGCTTTTGGGATTTCTGCTTAATGTATCAGATACAACACTAACTTTACTGAGAATTACTCATTTGTACAATCATTGTCTTTCAGTACTTATATCCATTATCTCAGTCTCATATTTAATTCTCTTAACTCAATAATTACCTCAAACTTTAATGATATATATATATATATATATATATATCCAATACATTCTTAAACATATACTATCTCCAAACTTTCAAAGTAATCACTACCGTGGCAGTTCTAAATCATGTATCGAATAATCAACTCATAAGACTTTAGTCGTCTCCATATATATAAAATCACTTTATTATGCTGCATTGGATTTTATCTAAATCTCTTATACAACATCATGGTAAACTATAAAATCTCCAAATCCAGACAGTATAATTAATATTGGTGTTATAATTCCTCTAAAATTCTCTTTACTTTCATTACTCATACGATTTACATGTTTTTCCTCAAGTGTTCAAACTATTCTTCTCAACTTTTCGAATACCTTTAATATATTATCAAATTTTTCCTGGATCACTTTAATCTTTAATACCACAGCACTGTCGGGGCATTTGTTAAGTTGAATAAATATTTCCAAAGCTCCATATGCCCATGATTAGTTCTCATAATTACTTAAATAAATAATTCCTCATTTCTCACGTTATTTTCAATTTCCCAATTGACTTCCTTTCTCAAATAATTTTATTAATTCATTCGATTTCCTCTTATTTCATATTGAATTATTCTACTGTTTGCTCATTTATACCAATTTCTCCACACATTTCAATTTATTTTCAATCTTAACTTCCTGTGTTGGTAACACATTTATCATATCTTATTTGTGTCTTTTATACTTAACGTCACCTCAAATTCAAGAATCTAATCACATAGTTGGATACTTTACATCAAAAAAATGTATATACTCCCAGAAACATATTCTACATCTTATGCTTTTGTCTCCATTAGGATTAGGACTCCAATATCATTTCTGATTTATTCTTTCATTGATCATTCTTAATATAAACTATCTGATCTACTTAACCTAATTCAATAAAATTCTTATTCGAAAGAAGATTTCTTGCTACTATCATTTGTACTATTCATGTAATGTCTATCAATCAATTGTTACCATCATTACATTATCAACCATCATTAATACCTTGGAAGACCAATTTCTATCGTTCTTACAAGATCATAATGTTCTAATTACCAAAACTTAATAAAGTAGTAAACATAATTACTATCGCATATGTTTTGGTGTGTATCGTCAAAGTCATCCTATTTTGTCCACATATTTATCTCCAACTATTTACAAATTTATATCTTACACAATTGATACTTGATCTTAGACAATATTTTCCTCTTTATTTTTGAATTCATTACTCATTGTAACATCATCAACAATCTCAATCTATCCCCGATTAATCATTATAAACACTTTCATATGTTACTCTAGTTTCTCTTAGACTTTAAACTATGGGAGCTATGATTAACACATATCTAATAAGTCATAGATTGCTTCCTATATCATCTCCACACATATAATACATACGTGCTCAATATTCTCGCTTGTTATGATGATCCCATTATTAGATAGGTACTCACAATAACAATTCAACTTAACCTTTTGAACTTGTACATATTTCGCTATCATTCATCTCATCTTCCAATTATCATTTATTATATCTTACATTCGTATATTCGCAATCAATTCAAAATTACAGATGTATAATCAATATGAAATTCTAATATCAATTCCACTAATATATTCTTATAGTGGATCATAACTCTTGTCATATTAATCAAACAACCACTTCAGTTCCAATTTCATCTTCTTAAGATCATAACAATTTATATTTTCCTTACATTCTACTTGTACACTTAAATCTCATCATTTCTACTTGTCTCCCTATTTTTCTCAAACAATCTATGATAATATATTCACATCCATATCACATTCAAGGGTATACCTTCACAGTACAATATTGATGTCATATTAAACAATGCATCCCCCAATATAAATATGTTGAATCATCTTCTGTCATATTTACCCATGCACTATTTCTCATTTCCAATTCTCCACAACTTTCAATTTTCCCAAATTCTAAAAAGGCATCATTCTTCTCACTAATTCTATTAGCCCGAACTATTAACAATATCTCTTGTGATTGACACATATCCCGAAAGTTTCCCATGTAAGATCCTAATTCTGGGCTCTGATACCACAAGTGTTGGACCCCATTTTTGGAGCCTAACTATTCAGAATATTATAAGACTTGAGTGTGCGTATTACCTTGTAGGGTTGTTTTAATGAACCCTCCTTAGCAAACATTGGTTCATCTTCATTCTCTGATACCATGAGTGTTGGGCCCCAATTTCGAACTATTCTTATACTGAAGTAGTATTCTACTGCTCATTAAGTGTTAAGACTCCACCCTCACGAGTCATAGGCCTGACGTCCAAGGTGACATCCAGATGCGCATCCCACAAGGGTGGTGTTCCCACACCAATCAATTATAAAAAATGAACTCATTTCTCCTATTTCAGAATGGATCTTGGGAAACTTCAAACTAGAATTACAAATTGATTTCTTCATAACATTTGTTCCCTCTTGTCTTAAGTTTCTAATGACACTAAACTCATTCAATTTGGTTTAAAAATTTGAAAGTTATACCTCAAACATTTTCAAATTGTTATTATACTGAAACAATACACTATACTCAAATTCCATACCGAAATTGAAAGTCCTAAAGAATTAATTAAAATTATATTTCTTCATAGTATTTGTAGCTCTATGTATCTATTTTATTTAGAAATAAGAATCATCCCATTTGGAGCTCTACAGATCAAGATATCATCCAAATATTAAAGTATGTTCAGTAAAATATCTAGTTCATGCTCTTCCAACTGATACCCTTACTTTGATTCGATCAATCTTTTTCGAATCAATACCAACAGATATAAATTTTTATAGAGAGATAGAGAAATATGTTAGGAATCCACTGCTTCAAAATCAGGTCATTGGGAAGTCGGATGACAAAGTTATGGTCAAAAGAATGGAACATGTTCAGGTTGGGGGAAAACGGCGAGTCGCGATCATGCAAACGCGCGATCGCGACCTGTGCGCGCGTGGCCATGAAGTCGTGATCATGCATTTGTGCGATCATGAAATTTGCGCAATGCTCACAGAGTCACGATCGTGACTTTCTCCTTCGTGCTTTTCTTCTTCCGACCTATATTGGTAAAAAGGGCATAATTTTTACTACAACTATTAGATTAAGGTCATTCTTGAACTGTTTTAAAGAAGACTTCTAGATCTACAACTTTCATGAAGAACTCAAAAATAATTTCTACCTATATAAGGGTCAAATTTCAAAACAATATAGTTGTTCCGAATGTCCATCTTAAACAGCATCATAAACTTCTAATGATCATATCTCTCAACGTGATTTTCCCCTTCCTGCTTTTCTTCTTCCGACCTATATTGGGAAAAAGGGCATAACTTTCACTAAAAATATTAGATTAAGTTCATTCTTAGACCGTTTTAAAGAAGACTTCTAGATCTATAATTTTTATGTAGAACTCAAAAACAATTTCTGCCTCTATAAGCGTCAAAATTTCAAAACAATATAGATTTCCCGAATGTTCATCTTAAACAACATCACAAACTTCTAATGATCATATCTCTCAACTCCATTGTCCAAAAATTTCATACTTTATATCAATGGAAAGATAGAAAGATAAGCCACAACTTCGAAGAGACAACTTTGTCAAATTTAGGCTAGATCACTCCAGATTTTCCGCTGAAGTCAGAAACCTAATTTTACCCTTATGAAAAACTTGAAATTTGCGATGTATAACTTGGAAAGTCATGAGCATAACCATTCAGCTATCAACTTTACTTAATTAAGCTTTCAAATCTCTACTCATTTGACTCATCATATTCAACTACATCTCATCATTCATAATGCCGATTTTTCTTGTCCATAACATCTCGCTTGTATAAATGTATATATATTAACAATTCATGTTCAAAAATCATCATCTCAAGTTGATAACTTCTTCAAATCTACCCAATTCCAACTCAACATCATCCATACACAATTCATATTTCATTAATAAAAAAGTAGGAGTTTACAAAGCTTTAATGGCATTCCAATCCACATTACGTCATCTGTATCCAAAATTCAAAATACAAAAGATACCAAACCCAAAAAATCTCGATATGCATATAAAATCTTGCTTTTACAAAACTAACTTAATATGCAGAAACATTGCAAAAATAAAATGATGCCTCGACTCTTGGTTACTTGATCTCATTCTCTTCACCTAAAAATGGGACGAAAAGAGGGTGAGCTTAAAAGCTCGTGGGCAACAGTTTATAACTGAAAAATAAGCAAAACCTTTGAAAACATTCACTTGTCATAGAAAATTCTCATTGAGTTCATAAAACACATGTTTCTCAAATTCTCATCATGTAGACAAATTCTCAAACTACAAAACATGAATGCATCAAACTTGTTCACATATGATAAGCATATAAGTACATCAATATCGTTGGGTAGATCCAAAACAAAGCGTATTACACATTTCCCATAAGGGTCATGTGTAGCCGTGAACAGAACGTACTAACCCAATCTCACATACTGGTTTTGTGTAGTCATGAACTTATGGGAGTGGGCAGGCGAGAGAAGCCTTTTGTCAAAGTGCACTTAACTTAACTTAGAGGACAACCACAAACCCACATAATCATGCATTTCACATCTTGTAAACATGTTGCCCAAAATGACACTTTTCTAAAACTTGATTTTCATGAGCATGAAATAATTCGAAAACCATTTCCGAAAACATGATTTCATAAACATGTATCTTTTCAAAAGAATCATTTCCAAAGTCTTTTTAAAAATCATCAATACAATTCATATATCAAACATATAACAATTTCACAATCCATTCAAGAAGCAATAAATGCAATAGCTATAATGCAATTAAAATCATTAAACTTCCTTGATTCAAAGAAAACATTTAGTGGCTTATTTACTCTATTATAAACATGTACCTACCTTGAAATCCTTGCTCATAAACTTGCTCAAAGAGACCTCTCCCCTTGCTCCTTGATTTCCTTTTATCAAAAAAAAAATTTCCATTCAATAGGGATTCAAATTGGAAAACCCATAAGACATATTCACTAAAATTGATCGTAGAGTTCTTAAACCCATATATTTCTTAAGCTTTATGAACCGAAATCCTTTCAAAAATCCAAAAGACTAAAATCAAACTTACCTTGAATCTTTACCAAATAGTGAGATTATTATCTCTAAAGAAAGCTCTTCCCTTCCTCTTTCTTTTTCCCTTCTTGAGCAACCTCAAACTCTCTCTTTAAGACTAAGAAAAGATGAAACCTAGCTCAAAACTCCATTATTTTCTCTACTTCACCGAAACCTCTCTTCTTTCTTTCTTATTTTCGGTATTCTCTTCTTTCTCCCTTCTAATTTTCATTTTTTTAGCTTCTTAACATGCAAGCCCACCTTTTATCTTCTCCTTTTTATCCTTAATGAGACCAAAAAGTCAATTTTATCCTTCCTTATAAGCTTAGGTTCTTTTAACCCTAACTGGTCTTCCAAAAATGCCCTTCATGCAATCTTACTACCTTAACACTTTAATTCAAAATAACTTATGTCATATAATCTTACTAACATTAACGTAATAATAACTCCAAAACTTAAATTCATCAAAACCTCATAATTCATTTAAATCATGCTTAATTAGAGAGAGAAAAATTTGGGGGCCAACAATCTAACCGCAAAGTTGAAATCTATAGGTATGGATGTAAGTGAGTCTTTCCTTATGCAGTTCATTATCAACTCACTTGTTCTTGAGTTCGGCTAGTTCTAGGTGAATTATAACAACATTAAGTAAAAATAGAACCTGCAAGAAATTAAGGCTATGTTGGTTCAGGAGGAAGGGAAATTGAAGAAAATGAAGGAAGACTCTGTTCATCTCACACTTCATTAAGGAGCTAGTAACAACAAGAACAAACCAGGAAAGAAAGGCAAAGATAAGGACAAAGCTCTCAAAAAAGTTAATGAGGGTCAAATCCATAAAGATAAGAAGTGCTACTTCTGCAAAAAGTCTGGTCACTTCAAGAAGGATTGCCCTAAAAAAATGTTTAGTTCAAAAAGAAATGTACATATTATGTCTTAGTATGTTTTGAATCAAATCTTATTGAAGTGCCTAATAATACCTAGGGGTTAGATTCTGGTGCAACTACTTATATGTCACATGTTAAACAGGGATTCCTTTCAATCTAGACCATAAACGGAACTGACAAATTCTTTTATATGGGGAACATAAATGAAGGCACAAATAGATGGAATTGGGACATATATATTGATCTTTGACACTAGGTGTCATCTGGATCTAAAAAATTGTCTTTATGTTCCTGACTGGGCTAGGAATTTAGTTTGTGTTGCAAATTTGGATGATGATGGTTTTAACTTTAAGATTAGAAACTGTGTGTTTTCTTTATATAAACACAAGTACTATTATGGTTCTGGTACTTTAATTGATTGTTTATATCGTTTTAATCTTGATGTTGATTTTGCTGAATCTCTCTTTCATGTTGACCATATTATAGGAAATAAACATAATGCACATAATAAATGTTTTGCTTTTTTGTGGCATAAAATATTAGGTCATATATCCAAGGAAAGGGTATAGAGGTTAGTGAAAAATCAAATCTTACCTTAATTGGATTTTGTTTACTGGGATATATATGTGGATTGCCTTAAAACTAAGCAAACCAAACATATATCAAGGAAGCCAGCCACAAGAAGTAGCGAATTACTTGAGTTAATACATACTGATATCTGTGGTCCTTTCGACGTTTCTTCTTAGGGCGACAAAAAATATTTCATTACCTTTATTGATGACTTCTCACGATATGATTATATTTATTTGCTATATGAGAAGTCTCAACCTGTGGACATCCTAGAGGTGTTCATTAATGAGATAGAAAGACAATTAGATAGAAAAGTAAAGATAGTGAGGTTTGATAAAGGTGGTGATGCCAAATTTGATGAAAATGGACAATGTTCAGGTCCATTTGCAAAGTTTCTTATAAGTCGAAGCATATGTGTGAAATACACAATGCCTGGTACACCGTAACAAAATGATGTAGCTGAAAAGTGGAATCGTACTCTTATAGATATGGTTAGGAGTATGTTAAGTTATAGTACTATACCTTCATCATTGTGGATGCCTGCATTAAAGACTGTTACGTATCTGCTTAATAGGATTCCTAGTAAGGCAGTTCCTAAGACACCTTGTGAACTGTGGACAGGAAAGAAACCTAGTTTACGAAACCTTCACATTTGGGGTTGTCCGACAGAAGTAAGGTTATATAATCCACTTAAAAAGAAGCTTGATGCGAGAACTGTCAGTGGTTATTTCATCGACTTTCCTAAAAAGTCAAAGGGGTATAGATTTTATTGTCTTAATCATAGTACGAGAATAGTTGAGTCTAGTAATGCTTGGTTTATTGAGAATGGTCCAATCAGTAGGAGTGGAGAACTATGAAAAGTGGATATTCACGAGAGTCGAGTAGAAACTACTCCAAGTCGAGTAGAAACTACTACATCAAATGTGATCCTACCGGTTGTTATTTCTCTTATTGCATCATGGATACGCAATATATTGGAACAACAAATTAATGTTTCAATTCTACAAATTGAACATATTAATGCAGAACTAGCTAATGATGTTCAAGTTACAAATGATCAAATGATGTCACAAGAAGTAGCATTTCGAAGGTTTGTAAGGCAGAGAAGACCAACTATTTCGAGTGACTATGAAGTTTACTCGCTTGACACATGAATGTGACTTGAGCAATGATTAAGATCCAGTCTCGTCAAACAAGCCATATAATGTAGCAATTTTGACAAATGGTTCAATGCTATGAAAGAAGAGTTGAAATCAATGGATGACAACAATGTCTAAAAATTAGTTAAGTTACCAGAAGGTGCAAAGCAAGTGAGTTGTAAATGGGTCTTTAAGATCAAACGTGACTCACAAGGCAACATTGAAAGGTATAAAGTCAGAATTGTTGCCAAAGGTCACACTCAAAAAGCTGGTATAGTTTAATGATATCATTACGTCTTACGATTTTGTAGAGAACACTATTGATCGGTGTATCTATATGAAGGTTAGTGGGATCAAGTTCATTATATTAGTCTTATATGTTGATGATATCCTTTTTGCTGCTAATAATATAGTTTTGTTACATGATGTAAAGAATTTTCCCTCTAATAATTTCGAAATAAAAGATATGGGTGAGGCATCCTATGTGATAGAAATTGAATTATTTCGTGATAGATCACACGGATTGTTATGATTGTCTTAGAAAGGTTATATCAAGAAAGTATTAGAAAG
Organism: Erythroxylum reticulatum; assembly: GCA_025504915.1. NCBI lineage: Eukaryota > Viridiplantae > Streptophyta > Magnoliopsida > Malpighiales > Erythroxylaceae > Erythroxylum > Erythroxylum reticulatum. The sequence goes on along the minus strand of JANSVA010430066.1, from coordinate 906 downwards.
ATTTCAAATGAAAAGAATGCTCTACAGGGATAGTTCCAATTCAGAAAGGGGACAAATTTAGTCTAATGCAATGTCCACGAAATGATTTGGAACGTAAGGAAATGGAGTTTATTCCTTATGCGTTAGTAGTTGGGAGCTTAATGTATGCTCAAACATGTACTCAGCCAAGTATCAGTCTTGCTATCGGAATGTTAGGCCGATATCAAAGCAATCCTGGAATGGATCACTGGAAAGCTGCAAAGAAAATTCTTAGATATTTACAAGGCATAAAGGACTATACATATAGAAAATCAACCCATCTCAAAGTGATAGATTACTAAGATTCAGACTATGCCGGTTGTGTAGACTCACAGAAATCTAAATTTAATTATATGTTCCTATTAGTTCGAGGAGCAGTTTCATCAAAAAGTAGAAAGAAATCTGTCATTGCTACTTCCACTATAGAGGATGAATTTGTGGCATGCTTTGAGGCTACGGTTTATGAATTGTGGTTGTGGAACTTTATCTTAGATCTTGGCATTGTCGACAATATTAATAAACTGTAAGAATTTATTGTGATAATTTCGTAGCTATTTTCTTCTCTAAGAATGACAAATATTCAAAGGGTGCGAAACACGTGGATTTCAGTATTTGTCTGTGAAAGAAGAAGTGTAAAAATATCATGTGTCAATTGAGCATATTGGTATCGATCTCATGATAGCGGATCTGTTAACTAAAGGCTTATAGCCCAAAATATTTATTGGTCATATTGAATGGATAGGCCTTATAGATAAGTCCTTGTTAGCATAACGTTCTAACATGTATAGATATATATAAGTGTGTTTGTAATGCCCCATATTAGGGGTTAGAATATTAAGGAATTTCAATGCATGGTATGCTTGGCATAATTGAGTTTTTGCTTATTTG
>JANSVA010430035.1:0-11365 GCA_025504915.1 Erythroxylum reticulatum | reverse complement strand
ACAATAAAATTTATAATTGATATAATAAAATTTATAATAACTTAATTTTTAATTATATAAAATTTACACTATGTTTTTAATACATTACAAGAAAATTAGTAATTAGCGATGGAAAATTACCGACGGAAATAAAATCATAACAAATTACCAATAGAAAATGAAAAAATATCTGTCAATAAATATGAAGAGAAATTATCCTAAAAAAATTTTCGACGAAATATAGCGTCGATAGAAAATTGTCGTCGATAAAGAAAACAGGAATGCTTGACAGAATAAATAAATTTTAGGTTAACCGATGGAAATGTATTATGTCGATAAATTATGTCACTAAATTTTAGAGGTAAACATCATCATTTGCTTCGGCTTCAACGTTTTTAATAAAATAAAAATAACGTTGTTTTTATTTAACCTAAAACTACCGTAACCCTCCTTCCCCCTCCTCCATCACATTTGGCTACTTTTTTCCTCTCTTCTGTCGTTACCGTCCTCGCCCTCCTCTCTATACCTACCAAAGCCCGACTATCGTCGTCATCCCACCACACATCTTCGTTGTGCCACCGTCCTCGGCATCCTAGCATCCTCATCTCTGTCACTACGAAAGCCCCCCTCTTCCATCTCTTGTGCCACCGTGCATCCTCACCGTCCTCGTCGCATCTACTTCAAGTATTGGTACTAAATCTTTTATTGCTTTTTCTACTTTATGGAAGATGGCAAACGTGTTTAAGAGGATCCTATTAGAGCTCGTTCAACTTCATAAATAGCATTGTGGAGTTAGCTTTCATTTGTACATACGAATAATACAAGAAAAAAATTCAATGTAATTGCAAGACTATATTGTTTGTATGAGGATAAGTGGTATGAAAATAATACAGTTGTTTTCTTATTAACAGAAAATGATTCAAAACTGGTAATAAAAGAAAATTATATCAGTAAGGGAAAAGAAGACCCACATAAATAATTATTGATAATCATAGTAATCAATATTATAGTATTGATTACCAGTCTTCTTTTTCCTAAAATTACCTAATGTTACAAATTGTCTTCACTTATAATAATTAAGCAATTTTATATAAATAACAGACTACAAACTGCTCGCATAGTTCGATGGCAATAAGTATTTTAATACAATACGTAGTAACTATGCCTAAAAAGTCATAGTCTTGCTCAATCAATTGGCAATATTCACTGAAAATTTCAAGGTTAAAATGCATTTCTGGCATAACTACTTCACAACACATCGACTTTGTTTAAAAAAGGGCCTGATGGATTTGAAGTTCAACATTTTTAAATTAATGTTCATGATGTTCTTTGTTTTATCTTGCATACTTTTAAAGGTGAAGCTGATTTTTATGTCAATTATTGTCCTTTTCAAACACTGGTGCATTCCCACCAGTTAACTAATTAGTATCATATCTTTGTGTTTTAGTTTAAATAATAGATATTCTCTGTGTTGCATTATATATCAAAACCCATATTGCCTTATTTTCTGATTTGCTTGCTTTAATATATTTAAAATGTTACAAAACTATTGAACAAGTTAATTATATTAAATACAAAATATTCTTTTTCATACGTTGTGTTGAAGAGCATTGCTCATCCTTCTTATTTGTAACCTGTAGTTGTCCGTCCATCTAGGTAATTCATCTAACTAATGTCTATCATATCTGCTACTTTAATAATATGATTCTAATGCATTTGGGTTTTGTGTGAATGTAAAGGAGGTCTTGATTTTGTGTTGTTAATTAGAATATTCTTATAATCTTTGATGAGATTTATGTTCTTCTTTAATAGTCTTAGTATTTATGCTTGGGTTTTGTTTGAATCATTGATGAGTATATGTATGATTACATAAGTATTTACTGCATGTGGAATAATTTTGAGATCTTATGGATGACTTGAGGCATAATACTCCTAGGATGGTATATAGGCTGGAAACCCATGATGCAGCTCCCATTAGGCTTATCGGTGAAAAATTTCACGAGCCTAGGAGTTACAGTGAGAACTTGCTTTCTCAATTCATATGTTGTAATAATGTCATGTACCTTAGTATTTCTTTTAATTCGAAATTAGTGTGTGAACTTCAATCAAAAATTAAAAAAGTAGTAAGTTGTATAGTTACAAAAAATTATGGATCATTTAAGGTATAATAAACCTCTAGGACGGTATGTAGGCTTGAAACCCGTGATGCAACTCCCGTAAGGCTTATCGATGAAAAATTTCACAAGCCTAGGAGTCACAACGAGAACTTACTTTCTCAATTCTTATGGTGTAACAATGTCACATACTATAGTATTGAAATCAATTGTAGGTGTTTAATTCAAACATAAATACTTCAACTTCAATTATTCAAACTTATTATTAACACAAGAAATTCATAGGATTACTAGATATGACAATTCTTTGCATAATAAACCCCTAGCACAGTACATAGGCTAAAAACTTGTGATGTAGCTCCTGTGAAGCTTATCGGTGAAAATTTCCACGAGCCTAGGAGTCACAGCGAGAACTGGCTTTCTTAATTCACAGGTGTAAACAATGCCACATACCATAGTATTAAAATCAATTGTAGGTGATTAATTTAATTAATTAATACTCACGGGATGTTGTGTAAAGTAAATGTTACATGTTCTGTAAACTTAGGGGACATGAAAGATACTAATAATGAAATCAATTGTTAAATTAACAGTTTTGCATAAATGAGTAATGTTGACAGATCTTGGATGTATAGACAATGAACACCTTGTGGTTTCATTAATATTGAGTTTGTTGAGGGAGTTGAAGCTTTTATTCATTATGCATATTCTTAACCTACATATATGGATGGCCCAAAGATCAGATGTCCATGTAAAAAGTGCAAATATATTCCTTTCCTTCTTATTGATGAAGTGAATGATCATTTGATGAGAAAAGGGTTTGTTCCAAATTATTTTGAATGGACACGACATGGGGAGCCATTGATTTGTAACACCTCAAAAGGTAATGAAGTAAACTCGTCAGTAAATATGGATGAGTTTGAAGGGCAATTGGATTTAGAACAATAATGTGGGTGCAACTGCAAATCCTTACATGCAAATAGTTTATGATTTAGCAAGTTACATCTTTCAGGAAAATATAGAAATCTTGAGAAGAACCAAACTTACATGTAAAATAATTTTTTGACTTACCACACTCAGCTAACCAAGAATTATGGCCAAATTTTGAGACAATGACTCAATTGTCTTCAACTACTCGAATATTGAACATAAAGTCTAAAAGGCATATTTCTAATTATAGTTTTGATAAAATTATTATATGGTATAATAAATCATTGCCTTTTGATCATACAATGATTGGTAATTTTTACAATATAAAGAAACTCATTAAGGGTCTTGGTTTGCCAGTTGAAAAAATTGATTGTTGCAAATTGGGATGTGTGCTGAATTGGGGAGATGATGTGGAATTACAAGAGTGCAAATTTTATGGTCAATCTAGCTTCAAGCCTAGAAAGCATTCTATGAAACAGAAATTAGTACCCTAGAAGTGGATGTATTATTTCCCGCTAATTCTGAAACTTTAAAAACTATATGCTTCTAATGTTACTGCATCTCACTTGAGATGACATAATGAACATGAATAAGAAGATGGTATAATAAGTTATCCATCTGATGCACCGGTATAGAAACATTTAAATAAAACCCATTATGAGTTTGTAGTTAAAAGTCGAAATGTTAGGTTGGGATTATCAATGGATGGATTCCAACTTTTTAGTCAATCCGGTTAACAATATTCATCATGGACCATCATAATTACTCTTTATAATTTGCCTCTATGGATGTGTATGAATGAGGCATATATTTTCTTGATAGTGATTGTGCCAGGGACTATAAATCCAAAACATAAAATTGATGTATTCTTACAACCAATGGTATCTGAATTGCAGCATCTTTGAGAATATAGTGTGGAGACATATTATGTGTCTCTGAAACAAAATTTTGTGTTGAGAGCAACTTTGATGTGAACTTTTAGTGATTTTCTAGCATAGTTTATGTTGACTGGATGGAGTACAGTAGGGAAATTGGCTTGTCCTTATTGTGGCAATGATTCTAATGCGTTTTATCTTCCAACGGGACAAAACATGTTAGTTTTACAACCACCGAAAATTTCTTCCTCTAGATCATCCATTTAGACATAATAAACAAAAGTTCATTAAGAATAGGATGGTACAAACACCTCCTCCCCCTCACAAAACCGATGAAGAGATATTGGAAGACATTGATGAATTATGGTTGTTGAAAGTTACAGAACTTGAAGCTAATGAAGTTAATATAAGCATTAGTAAAAACTTTGGTTGGAAAAAAAGGAAGCAAGTTTTAGGATTTATTATATTGGAAAAATAATTTGATATGTCATAATCTCGATGTGATGCATATTGAAAAAATATTTTTGACAATTTGTTCAATACTATAATTAACATTAAAGGGAGGACAAAAGACAATGCAAAATTACAAGCTGATTTGAAATCTTTTTGTAAAAGAAATAAGTTAGATAAAGATCTTCATATCGGTAAGTATCCAAAAGCATGTTACACTTTGGACAAAAAATGAAAGATAATTTTTTATGAATAGTTGAAAAGTATAAAGTTTCCTTATGGTTATATTTCAAACTCAGTAAGGTGTGTTGACATGAGGAAATACAAATTATTTGGGATGAAAAGTCATGATTATCATGTGTTAATGCAAAGACTAATTCCAACTGCATTTCAGGATTTGCTACCAAATAAGGTTTAGGAAGTTACAATGGAATTATTTATTTTTTTCAAAAGCTTAACATCATCCTAAATAAAGTTGGTTGAAATGGAAAAAGAACTAGAAAAAGAAATTCGATTAATTTTGCGCAAATTAAAAGGAAATTTTCCTCTAAGCTTCTTTGATTATATATAACATCTACCTATGCATTTAGCACACAAGGCTAAACTTACTAATTCAATTCAATATCGATGGATGTATCTATTTGAGAGGTAATTATAGTAAATATTTAAATTAAAATAATAACATGTTTTAATAACAGAATTGTAATAACCTTATTATCTAATGTAGGTATTTGCATCACTTTAAAAAAGTCAAAAACAAAGCTAAAGTTGAAGGTTTGATATGTAATGCTTATTTAGTGGAGGAAATAAGAACATTTTGTTCACATTATTTTGAGCTGCATGTACACACAAAAGAAAGAAGAGTTCCTCATAATAATGATGGGGAGGAATAGGTGATACTGATGGTAACTTATCAATTTTCATATATCTTGGACAAACATATGGATGTTCAACAAGAAGAATGTTAATAAAGGAAGAAATAGAGGCTGCTCATGTTTATATTTTATTGAGCTGTCAAGAGATTCAACCTTTCGTGCAGTAAGTTGAAGTTGATTTTGAAATTGATTATTGGGTTTTGAAAGTTAGTGTTATTCATAATTAAAATACATAATAATTTTTTTAGATTATACGAGAAATGGTTACGCGAGCTAACACCCGAGAAAACACAGGATGATATCATTAAAGAAGTTGGAAGACACTTTCCTCAATGGTTCGAGAAATATGTAAGTTTTCACTTACAATTATTGAAATGATTGAATTATAAGACTAAAGTGTTCAAAGGACATTATACTATTTAATATGATAGTTTCTTTTGTGTAGGCCTTAGAAAATCCAATAGAGAGTAAGTTCATATGTATTCTTTCGAAAGAACCTTTATGAACTGTTAAATTATATTCGGTGTATTTCGTTAGTTGATACAAATATCATAGTTATAACATGACAACAGTAAATAGTAGGGTTTGCATATAGGGAGAATTGATGGATTATTATGGTAAAATTATTAAGATAATTGAAATTGAGTACCCTACATTGCCACCAAAGCGAAGTGTGATATTTAAGTGTGACTAGCTTGATCCAACTCCTAATGTTGGTAAAAAAAAGTGAATAGTTAATATAATCTAGTTGAAATCAACTAACGAAGAAGATTTAGACAATTTGAACCTTTCATATTGGTGATGCAAGCGATTCAGGTGTATTATGTCCCTTTTTCTAACTTACGACAAGATAAGTTATATTGGTTGGTCATTTGCAAAGTTAAACTTAGAGATGTTTTTGAATCACATAGAAAAGAAGAGTTGAACACTCCGCCTTTGCAAGACACATACTCAATGTCCTAAGTGACATCTGAACATGCATCCCACAAGGGTGGCGTGCTCACACCATTCAATTACCAAAATCAATCTCATTCCTTCAACTTCATAATAGATTTTAGAAATCTTCATATCAGAATTTCAAAATGACTTCTTCAAAAAATTGTAGCTTAATGTCTCTAGCTTATTTTGAATTAAGAATCACGTCATTCGAAGCTCTACAGATCAAAATATTATCAAAATGCAAAAGTATGTTCAGTATAATATCCAATCCATACTCTTTAGACATGTTTTGGTACAAAAAGGCATAATTTTCTCTAAAGATGTCGGATTAAGGTCATCTTAGGACGGTTTCAAAGAGGACTTTTGTATCTACAACTTTTGTAAAGACTCTGAAGAGAGATTTTTCCATTTAGAGGGTCAATACATGGGGTGTGTGGAAATATATGGGCAAACCGTGTATTCCTTGGGTCTGATGGCCTTTTAGTTCTTGGAAGACATGGTCAGTGTTAATTTACACGGCCTGACCCTGTACTCCCCAGATTTTACTGAAATCTCTCTCTCTAAGACATCTCCAATGGATCCTACACCCATTCTAACATCCCTTTCACTCATATTCTTTCCAAATTCAACTCTCCTAGTGCGATATCACTTCATTTACTATAGTTGTTCTGTATATACATTTTATACAGCTTCACCAACTTATAATGATCATATCTCTTAACTTCGATATCCTAAATTTCATACTTTATATTGTTGGAAAGCTAGAAAGACAAGCTACCACTTCTAAGAAGACAACTTTGTCTAATTCATCCTAGATTAATACAGTTTTTCCCCTGAATTCAAAACACAAATTTTACCCCTATGAAAAACTTGAAAAAATGCAACCTACAAACTTTGAGAAATCATGAGCAAGACATAATCATTTTTTTCATTAACATCATAATATGAGAATTTTACAAAGATTTCATTGGCATTTCAAGCCACAATACATCATCATCCAAAAATGCATAGTTTACATAAAGTAGAATTGCTCAAAATATGACTAAAGTCTTGTTTTGCAAAAACTAGCTTAAAATACAAAATAAGCAGAACTCAGAGAAATGCCTTTATGCTCGATCACTTGATCTCCTGCTCATCATCTGAAGATGGGAGGAACAGGTGGGCAAGCTTAAAGCTTGTGGGTAATAGTTTTATAATCGATAACAAGCAAAACCATTGAAATATTCATTTCCTTTGTATAAATTCACGTTGAATCATAAAGCACATATTTTCCAAATTCTCATTTATCAAATAATTCATAAACAACATAAATCACGCATTCATCAAACTTGTCAACACATAAGCATATCAAAATGGTTTAGGAGGTCCATAAACATAACGATCTATGACATTCCCACAAAATGGTCCTGTGTAGTCGTGAACAGAACGAACTAACACAATCCCACATAGTGGTTTTTGTGTAGTCGTAAACATAAGAGAATCTATGAAGGAGTTTTATGCCACTATCGGGTAGCCGGAAGAAGCTTTTAGTCAAAGTACACTTGACATACAGAATGGACCAAACCAAACCCAAATAACATGTATTTCATAACTTGTAAACTTGTTGCCCAAAATGGAACTTTTTTCAAAAAATGATTTCATAAACATATTATCCTTTTTCAAAAATCATTTTCGTATTCTTTTCATAAATTATCAATACAATATTCACATATCAAACACATAACACTTTCTTAAGCATTTTAAGAGCAATAAATGCACATTTATAACATAATTGAAAACATTTAACTTTCTTGATTTGGAAGAAACATTAATGGCTTATTACTCAGTTATAAAAATGTAACCCACCTTGAATTCCTTGCTTATAGCTTGCTCAAATGTGCCTCTCCTCTTGCTCCTTTTGTCTTTCTTGATTCCTTTTTCATAAGCAAAATCTCAAATTCAATAGGGTTGCAAAATTGATAACCCACAAAGTATATTCAATAAAATTGATCCTAGAATACTTAAACCCATGCATTTTCTAAACTCCATAGATTAAAACCACCCTTCCAAAAATCCAAAGAATCCAAAATGCACTTACCTTGAATCTTCACCAAATAATGACTTTCTTGGCTCAAAAGAAAGCTCTTTTCTTCCTCTTCCTTTTTCTCTTCTTGAACAACTTCAAAATCTCTCTAAAAAGCTAAAAAAAATGGAAACCTAACTTGCTCTTCTTGCTCTCCTTTCTTTTCTCTCCAACGACACTCTCTCCCTTCTATTTTTATTTTTTGGCTTCTTCAAATGCAAGACAAAGCTTCTTCCCCTTTTTACCCTTAATGAGTGTGAAATGTCCCTTTTACCCTTTTCTTTATGCCTTATGTCTTTTAACCTTAAGTGATCTTCCGAAAATGCCCTTCAACATTCTTACTACTTTAATACAACTAAATCATATAATAAAATCCTACTAACATTAACATAATAATTAAGCTCCAAAAATTAATCTATCAAAACCTCATAATTCATTTAAATCATGCTTAATTAAAGAAAAAAAATTATGGGGCCAACAAGGAGAATAGATAATTGAAAGTAAAGCATTTCAGGAAGATATTTATAAAATAAATCAATCTGTTATATATGGAGAGAATGAACCTTTGAACAATCAAAATAATTAATATGTTGAAATTCACCTGGAGAGGATGAGGAGGACAAGAGATCTAAAGAGGAGCCTAAGTTTGATTCTAGTTCTTCAGAATAAGAAGATGATGATGATTTTGATTTACAATTAAGTACTGATGGCAATTAATATGTATTTGTAATAGAATAGTATATTCAATAAATCAATTATTGAATCAACAATATATTGTTATCTATTGAATTGAAATTGTTATATTTTTGGAATATTCAATAAAACATGAATTTCAGATTAAAATATGTCACCAAAGAAAAAACAGGATATGATGCGACCAAGGTTCAGACCACGATTTGGAGCTAGTTACTTTCCAGGTGAAGCATCACATTCTACAACTGCAACATAATCAGATGTTATACCTCCATCTACTACACATGTAGATGAGAAATTAGCTTCTGTACTTACTGCTGCACTATCCAGCAGCTTTACATCATCCACCAATATGATACCTATAGAGATATCAATGAAGGAGGCGGCCTCCAACCTAGAGCTAAGGGAGTTAATGGAAGAACTTATATCACAATTGTCAACAATCTGTAAGTGAAAATACATGAAACACCATATGTTTATAATTAAGTTATAGGTTTAAATTTAAAAATGGTATAAAATTGTTTTTATATTATGTTGATTCCATCTAGACCATGTTCAAGAAACATAACATCTAAGTTCAAGGAGAAGAATGATCTTGAGGGTTATATATGGAAGAATATCTTTTAGGTGACAAAGGATTTTTATTATCAGGAGTTTGAGGTACAAAAATATATTTTTATAATTAGTTTTTATACATTAATTAGATAAATATTGTAGCTTATAAGTACTTATCGTATGTTTTTCCTTTTTTTCATAAAGAATTTTTTTAGGATTTTGAATTTGATGTGGTTAGTTATAAAGTATGGGAGAGACAAATTTACAAACGTTATAGAGACTTTGTTAGTGCGATACACAAGACTGGTGTATTATCTCTATATATTTTTGAATAAATATGGATTCATTGGCAGTAGTATTAGATATCTCTTGAGGCAATGTTCATTTCAGAGCGTAATTCTGCCAGCAGACATGGAAGACCGGGGGGAGAGAGTCTTTCCGTACACACTGGAAGATTTATTACCCACCACAAGTATGCAGAGAGACTTGTAAGTATCTACACTTTACAGTTATATTCTGATTTTTTATTTTGATGTATTTCAATTTAATTTGATGTGTGAATTTTGGAATGAAAATATGTTTATTATAGAGAACGATAATATTATAAATGTCTGATGTTATAAATGGTTGTGTTGTTAAGTTACTTTCTTTGTTTAACAGGGGGTAAATATCAAAAAATAGAGGAAATTATGCCGAAATTTTTGTAAATTGTAATTCACTTATAATATTTTATTTTGATGCAGGAAAACTCTATAAGCAGGAAACCTACACCTCGTGATCTCTTTTTACATACTTACACTAAGAAGCATGACAGTGTGACCTTCGTCAACACTAGATGTAGAAAACTAAATATATGTGAAATTTATGCTTTAATATTAATGCTTAATAATTATTACTTATTAAAATAAACATTGCCTTCTGATAAGACTAAATACAAGAAAGCATTCAATGACAATCTCAGCAGTCTAAAGATGTTAATGAAAATCAAACATATCTTTATATAGTGGGTGGTAGGGACCGTCATGAAAGGATCTTCAACTTAGGTTTATTTGCAAACTGCAGCACTCACATACCCCCTGGAAGGATATATGAATGCCACACAAAACCACACAAACAAATCAAAGCATACAAAAACTTCCAGTAAACATTCCCGACAAACATGTATTAAATTACATAGTAGTTAACATAAACTCGCTGAAAAGTCCAAACCAAACTGAAGTATCATTGTTACAAACTTACAAACAAATCCACATATACATATCATAAAGATCAGATTGTCACTTACTTGTTAGGCTTTCATTACCGCTCAAACTCCATATTAAATTAAGTCTCCATGCAAGCAAAATGCATCACCAACTTAGGATGAAAACAAGTTGATTTTGGACAGCAAGATGAAGGTAGCTTTCAATTGGTTTTATTGGTTGTTTTGTGAGAGATTAAGGAGTGAATTTCATGTACCAAATAGCTAAGGCAAAGGCCAAAATATTGAAGCAATTTCATGGAAGATATATGAGAGAAACTATAGAAATATTGCTACTGGAATCTGCTTCATCACTATGCTAGGTGTCACCATTCAAGCACATCAACATGTTAGGTGTCACCGTTCAAGCACAACACTTGTCCTAAGGCATTTCTTACATTTTCTAACTCAAGATGTTGCCACTAATCCACTCTAGATGCTGCCATATGTTACAAATTAATCAGTCCATATATCTCCATAGTATTGGTCCACTTGTCATACAAAAATGGATCCATTTGTGTGACAGTAGTGAGAAGTTTTCTGGGTCTAGCTGGTTATTACCGTTGGTTTGTTAAAGGGTTTTTAGTAATAGCATCTCCTTTAACTAAACTATTACGGAAGGGAGTGAAGTATGAATGGTCTGATAGATGTCA
>JANSVA010430003.1:0-19237 GCA_025504915.1 Erythroxylum reticulatum | reverse complement strand
ATTATTCCAATTTTATAGTTTTTTAAGACATACAAATCAAAATCTTGACTTATTATTATTAAAGTAATTTTGATTTGGGGCGTTTGCAAAAACTGCTCTTTATATTTTCTATTTAGAAGTTATATTTTTATGTACTATACAACTCAATGGATATCCAAAAACCCGAACAACCTATTGAATTTGGATATGGGTAGTAAATCGTAAAAACGATGGATATGGATATGGATATTGGTTTAGTCATAAAAAATGGATATGGATATGGGTACCCGAACCGAACCCTACCCATTATCATCCCTAGTTGTGAAGTGTCAAATTTGGAAGAAATTTTTTGTGTGTTTGGTCATTTGATCAATTTATTTATATTTTCTTCTGCCAGGGCCATTAGTTTGCTGCCTTTGCTTGCTACTTTTCTTAATTGTTGGTGTCATCAATTGGGGAGTACAATAGTTCTTTTTTTTTGTAGTTAACGGGGCTAAGCCCAAGGAAAAAACTATGGTTAAGGTAGATAAACCCCAATTGAGTCTGCTAACAGCAAAGGAGAAAATCCCTCAATAATCTTGTGAAACGAGTGAACTCTTAAAGGCAAGCTATAGCTATAATTAGCTAACCAATCCAAACAACGATTACCCTCTCCATAAATATAATGAACCCATACCTCCCAATTCCTAGAAATCAATTCTTTGATAACTAGAACCAAAGCATTGACCACATAATTTTGCACACTAGAAATAGTGGATACCACTAAGGCAGAATCTATAGAAATATCCACCCTAGAATAACCATGAAGCCAGGTGAGATTCAACCCATAGTATACTGCCCATAACTCGGCCTACCAAGATGTCCAAAACCCCAAATTTGCACCAAAGCTAACTAACCAACGACCACTAGCATCCCTAATTAACCCACCAGCTGTTCCAAGACCTGGATTACCCTTAGAGGATCCATCAGTGTTCAAGCTAACCCATCCCTTTCTTGGTTTCTTCCAGCTAACCTCAATTACTCTTCTCCCCCAGTATGTATGATGAGGAGAGACCTCACATTGCAGCCTTTGAGCCAAAAACACCTCTTGAACAAAAGAATAAATTTCCTCTATATGATGAACTTTGTACGAGCTAAGACTAAAGCATCTCTCATTTCTCCATTCCCAAAGCTTCCATAGCACAACACCAAATAGCAGAGGCCAAAAACTCTCACTTGGTATCCCATAACCACTGGATAGCTTGCTCATAAACCAAGAATTAAAATCACAGCGATAAAAGTCTCACTTCCGACTTACGTCAACAAGAATATTTTAAACCATTCGAGCTCGACAACAGTCCCTGAACACATGAGCTAAGTTTTCTTCGTGATTCGGGCATTCAGAGTAGGCTAGAGAATCCGTCAAGAATAGCTAAAAACACCTCCCATTAGTCATAAATCGAGAGTTCGTAACCAATCATAAGTGCGTCTGTATGTATAGAGGGCCTTTCCAATCCTAAATCAACTTTCAAATCCTGTTCCTATTCGCCCACGTATGCTGTTGCAGAAGATGATAAGCTGAAGGTGTTTGAGAAACAACCACTAGGCTCCAAGGACCAATAAAGGCGATCTTCCTCATGGGTGTGGTGGGGAGGGAAAGTTGCAGGAATTTGTAAAATAATATCCTAAGGAAGAAACATGCTAAACTCTCCCCAAGACCATGCCCCACCTACGTCAATATATTCACACACTTTCTTATCCAACTGATCCTCAGGGACCGCAAGAATAGTGTGAGAAATTAAGTTCCTAGCAACTTTATGCACCCAATCATCATACCAAAATCTAACCTGTTATCTGTTTCCTACCAACCATGTAGCACGTTCCAATAACTTAGAAGAATGAGCACAAATACTAACCTAAAGAGGGGACGAATCTAGTTTAGCAACCAGACTCGTATGGAAACCGCTATCCAACTTATATTTTGCACAAAGAAATTGGTTACAAAGCTTCCCAGGCTCCTTAATGATTGACCATCCAAGCTCCATACGAATGGAGATATTCATGGCCTCTAAGTTTTTTAACCCAAGACCCCCAGAAATTTTAGGACAGCACACCTGTTTCCAGGAGACTAAATGCATTCGACACCTCTCTTCAGTTGCACCCTAAAGAAACTTTATACAGTAGCTATTAATCTCAGAGAGCAGTCCTTAGGAACTTTTGTTGTTTGCATTATGTAGAGAGCGAGTGCACCTAAAACCAAATGACATAAGGTCAATCTGCCAACCATAGATAAGCATTATGCGCGCCAACCTAAAAGGCGAGCTTGAACCTTTTGCAAAATATGATAATAAGTAGTTTTGGTTACCTTTTTATGAAGCAAAGGGACTACTAGATACCTGCCAAGGTCTGTAGTTTGAGCGAAGCCTGATAATCTAGTGATATTACCACAAACATTAAGGTGAACATTAGGAGAAAAGTAAACTTTTGTTTTGTTGGTAATGATATGTTGACCCGAAGCATCACTAAAAAGATCAAAACAATTTAAAATTTCCCACATTTGTTCCTCTAAAGCTTCATAAAAGAGTACCATATCATCTGTAAAACAGAGATGAGAGATCAAAGGGCATGCCTTGCCTACCTGAGAACGTCTCCAGCGATTAGCTCCCACCCTTCCCTCAATCAGTTAAGATAACTATTCTAGACATAGTACAAAGAGGTAAGGTGATAAGGGGTCACCTTATCTAATGCCCCTACTAAGGTGAAAATCCTGAGAAGGACTGCCATTCCATAAAATCCACATCTGAGCAGTTTGAACACAACTCATAATTAAATCCATTATTGACGGAGGGAAATCAGCATCTTAAAGAGTGTCACGAATAAAGCTCCAACTAAGCCAGTCGTAGGCCTTTTCTAGATCCACTTTAATGGCCATAAAACCCTTCTTACCCCGCAATCTACGAATGGAATGCACAAACCTTCTTACCCCGCAATCTACGAATGGAATGCACAATCTCTTGTGCCACCACAATATTGTCTAAAATTTGCCGGCCTAGTACAAAACTACTTTGGAATGGACTAGCTAATGTTGGAAGGGCTTCTTTAAGACGATTCACAATGATCTTCATAAGCAACTTATAGCTTACATTACACAATCCTATAGGCCGAAATTGTGTAACTTGCTCTAGGCTTTCAACTTTCGGAATTAAGGTAATGAAAGTGTCATTAATACCTTGAATAAGAGAATGATCTTCAAACACTCTCTTAATTAGATTGACTATGTTATTTTTCACCAGGTTTCATTGGGATTGGTAAAAGTGCGCATGAACCCCATTAGGGCCAAGCACTTTATGGGCAACCATTTGATTAGGAGCTCGGGTAACCTCATTCTCTGTCACCTCCATGCATATAGAGTTCCAAACGAATGGAGGAACATTCAGAAAGCAACCTTTGATATGGAATTGGGGGCGATCCACCACCT
This sequence comes from Erythroxylum reticulatum, assembly GCA_025504915.1. NCBI lineage: Eukaryota > Viridiplantae > Streptophyta > Magnoliopsida > Malpighiales > Erythroxylaceae > Erythroxylum > Erythroxylum reticulatum. Next base: position 15,801 of record JANSVA010430003.1, on the reverse strand, counting down.
CTTCCATATATAGAGATTTATACAACTCCAAAACTAACGTCCGTAAATCAGCAGCATCATAAATCCAATTACCATTGGAATCATGCAGAGCCTCAATCCGATTATGCTTCCATCTGATCGTGGTAGAAGCATGGAAATACCTGGTATTCTGATCACCCATACAAACCTAATCCACCATCAACTTTTGGAACTAATGCAACTTTTCTTGTTGTGAGATAAGACAATACTCTACTTAAAGCTTTCCTTCTAGATCAACTAAAAATTTATTATATCGAACGATAAGAGCACGCTGTACTCCCCCAAACCATGCTAGAAGTCTATTTTTCCTTTTAAAAATATAGCCAAATACTTCTCTATTCCACTCCTTCAGTAAACCTTGCCATCGTAGAAGCATGTTTGGTAAAAACTCATGAGTATCCCAGTTATTCAAAAGAAACTGAGGATAACCAGGGTAAGTAGTATAGGCTAGCTCAAAACGAAACGGCTTCCCTACATCTTGCCACCATTGTTGATTAAAAATACAAACTAGAATGGGGTCATGATCAGACCGAACTCGAGGTAAATGTCGGACAGTGATCGAGGGAAAAACAGAAAACTAATCGAGATTGCTAAAAGCCCGATCTAACCTTTCAAATACCTTATCATAATTTCAACTTTCATGACCCTGCTAAGTATATTTAGGCCCCCTAAAACTAAGATCCACCAATTGCAATCAAAAACCCACCGCTGGAAGCATGCACACCTTTGAAAATCAAAAGGTGCTCCTCCAAATTTTCCTCAAGACCCAACATCTCATTAAAATCACCTGCAACCAACCAAGGAGCTAAAATCATAGCAACCAACTAAGACAAAAACTTAAGTGGATCATTCTTAATAGCAGGAGTAGGGTTGACGTACACAAAAGTACAATACCACATAGAACTGTCCTAACGAAAGATTTTAAGATGGATAAAACCACTGCCAATGTCAACTACTGTAACCAAATCTTGAGAGTCCTTTCATAGATGCCATAAACCGCCAGAGAAATCCTAAACATCCATACTATTCACATTAGAAAAACCCAATTTACTTGTTACTCTTTCTGTATTAGAGCCATTTATTTTAGGTTTTACAATGATCACTGCATCTACCTTATGGATACAGACTAAATCCTTCAACACAGCTCTGAATTCAGTTGTAGTATCTTTACGAGAATTCCAATAAATAAACTTAATCATTGGAAAAAAGAGTAAAGGGAACCACTCTAAATCACGTGGTTTTACTACAATCAATAGGCATATTGCCATCTTCAACATTCTCAGCCCTTCTATCTTTCGTGCAAGTTTGCGATTCAGGCACAATAGACATCTCCAACTCACTAATGTTAAAGGAACATAAGACTCCAACCCTGCTCTCATAATTTCCTAGGTTAGGGGGATCGGGAAGATGGGTTTGTTAGGTTAACAAGTGATGTGAAGTTGGAGGTTAAGTAGTGGTGGGATAGGGAGAAACTTTATCTACCAGTTCCTGAATCCCTTCCTCAGTTTACATCGGCTGTATGTGGGGACCTAAAGACGAGGCCAGCTGCTTGTTATGTCTAGCCCAATTGTCAGAAGGGGACACTGTGGCATTAGGATAAGCTTCTTGGGCCTTCAAGATAGGCAAAGAGAGGGGCTTGTTATTTACTCGAGCTGAGCCTTGGATATCCCGTCCATATACTAAACTCCTTTGGTATCTGCCACCTCTACCACCCGTCAATCCTTGGCGAGAACTATGCTGAATCAAAACCCTATCTCGAGTCAAAACATTACCGACAGGATTTTGGTGATCCAAATCTAGTCCATAATCCTACAAGATATTAAAGCGTGATCTTGGAATTTTCTTACCCTTCTCATTATGTTCTACATTATCAACAAAATCCACTAGCTCAGCCATATTATAATCTTTTCCACCATGATTGTAGGGATTGCCATGATTAGTGGGATTACGGTTACGTCCTCGTTTAGGCTTCTGAACCAATATCCAGGAACCATAACTCTTAACAACCTCCTGTCAAAAAATGGGAAACGCTAGAAGCGGTAGTGCCGCCAGGGGAGCTGAATCCTATTCCTCATTGTTTCCCTGATCATCCTTAACCTGCTAAACAATAGGACAAGTTTCTCTTCGGTGACCATACGTGCCACAAGTAAACAAGTTTCTCTTCGGTGACCATACGTGCCATAACTAAAACAAACTAAATGTAAACCTTCATATTCAACTTTCCAGATTCTTCTCTTTAATCAAAATTTAGAGATCAAAGGCTTGCTCAAGTCAACCTCCACGCTAATTCTAGCATACTTAGCCCGAGCACCCACCTCTGTGCTCTCATCAACCCTCATTGTCTTGCCAAGCTTGTTACCAATTTGAGTAAGAATAAGAGGATTGTAATATTCAACTAGTAAATTAGGGATCTTAACCCACACAGTAGCCCTATCATTTGAAGCCTTAAAGGGATCAAAACTAGGTCTCCACTTCATCACAGTAAGAATGTGATCAGCCATCATCCAAGGACCCCCCTCTAACACTGAACGATAATCCTCCATACATTTGAACTTGGTCAAGTAGTAATCATTCCCCATATAAGCCAAAACCACATCGTGCTACAATTTCCATTGCTTATTTAGGGATGCAACAAGAAACCTATACCCAATATGGCGGCCTAAAACCGTGACAATCAATGTATTCGCCCAAACACGTCGAATATGTTGTTTATCAGTTAGAGTTAAATGAATTATTGGGCATTCTGGGTCTTCTACCTCTTCTACATCTGAATCCTCCTTAGAGATAGCCTCTGTAATCTCCGACACACTTATGTTCAAACCAGGTGCAAAACTAGTAACAACATCTTTATACGACCCTTTTCTCTTCGTTTCATCCCAATGGTCCATCTCCACGTCCCCACACTTATCAACAGTAGGGATCTCATCTGTTTGCTTAACCTTCTTGTTGTTCCGAATGAGATTATCTGCCTCTTTAGTAGAAACCTCACCAAAAAGGGAGGCTATGCTTCCAATAATCGCCTTAGAACCTTCCATTTTCGGATACCTTTGTCTCCTGCTCTTTGTCGAACACCTGGCTTGCACTTTTTGGTATTTAGCTTCGTGGTTTCATAGTCTCCTTGCTTTAACTTTTACAAGCTTCAATATTTCTCTTTGTTTCACATTTTTATGGTTTCTCGTGGGCAATAATAAAAAACATGAAAAAGGAATTGGGTGTTAATATTCTCATTTTTTAGGTAAAAGGGTAACTTTTAACCCTAACATTCGACAAGTTTAACTATAACATTTCAAAATGAACAATTATAACCTTAACATTTAAAAAATGTTAAAATTAGACTCTGTCCTAATAGAAAATTTAACTTAATATGTTAAATATCAGATAAATGTTGACCTGATAATTTTTTAATATTTTTGTAGGTCCTTGATAACCCCCTCCACTACAAAGCAAACATCTTATATAGACATAGAACTAATGGAAACCAAATAATTAAAGATAACATCTAATAAACCAAATCTATCAAATAGAATATATGACAATCATGAAAATAGTCAGAATAGTTGTTGTCTACAAAATCAGAAAAGTTGTTGAGATTTCCAACGATTACGGCGATCACATTCTTCAAGATAATCACAGGCTAACTGTTTTACATCATTCCCTCCCTCTTCAAAAAAACTCACCCTCGAGTTAATTTCAGGATAGAGGGGTGTATCGGAAGTATGACACTCAAATATGTCTACCACATTAAATGTAGGGGAAATGTTGAGATCACCAAAAAGGTCAACTATATAGGCATTGTCGTTGATCTTCTTCAGGATGTGGCAAGGACCAATCTTCTTGTGCTTCAGTTTATTATAGGTACCTACAGGAAAGTGCTCCTTTCATAGGAAAACCATTACTTCATCGCCAACCACAAAAATTTACGAACGCCGCCATTTGTCAGCATCCTCCTTATACTTTGAATTAGAAGCAGCCAATTGACTAGCAACAGTAGCTTGGACTTTATGAATTTTTGTCACCAAATTCTCCATGACAATACTATAGCAAGGAATCTTGGGCAAAGGGACCAAATCCATAGTATGCAGTGGTGTACGCCCATAAATGACCTGAAAGGGAGATGTACCAGTAGAGTGATTAACTGATTTGTTGAAGGCGAATTCAATAGGAGGACAATACTGGTCCCACTGCTTAGGCATGTCACTACAATGGCAGCCAATGTTATCCACTATAGTACGATTCACCACTTCCGTCTGACCATCCATTTGGGGATGGAAAGAACTACTATACTATAAATTAGTCCCAAACAAATGCCATAAAGTACACCAAAAATGCCTCAGACATTTGGTGTCACGATTGAAAGTGATTGCCTTCGGCACACCATAAAGACAGATTACTTCCCAAAAGAATAAGCTTGCCACATGCGAAGCGTTTGATGTTTTCTTACGAGGGATGAAATATGCCATCTTCGAAAACCAGTCAACCACCACAAAAACAGAATTTGAACCCCATTGGATGTAAGGACGTCCTAATACAAAGTCTATCGATATGTCTACCTAAGGACCTAAAGGAATAGGCAGGGGCTATAAAGACCAGTGTTTTAAGAGTGGCCCTTAGGTGTCTAGAAAACGTAGCATTTGTTGACAAATCGCTCCACGTCTTGCTTCAGTTGAGGCTAATAGTACCGTTCCTCCACCAAGGCTATAGTTTTATCTCGCCCTAATTGTCCGTCGAGAGTACCACCATGAAGCTCTCGAATGAGTTGTTCATGCAAGGAACCACGTGGAATGCATAATCTATTTCCAAAGAACAAGAAATTTTCTTAAATTATCATATTGCCATGACAATGAGTTTTAGAACATTTCTCCCATATCTCACTAAAATCATCATCCTCAAGATAAAGAGAATAGAGGTGATCAAAACTGACCACATCAATGCGCATGGTCACAAGGGTCACCACACGTCTACTCAATGCATCTACCACCTTATTTAAATGGCCTGCTTTATAATGAAGCACAAAATTAAATTGTTCCAGAAAAGAAATCCACCGTGCATGCATTCGATTTAAGTGCTTCTGACTCTTGATATATTTAAGAGCTTAATGATCGGTGTTAAGAACAAATTCCTACTAATAAAGATAGGACTGCCAATACTTTATAGCCCGCACAATAACATAATATTCCTGCTCATACGTTGACCATCGCTGGTGAACCTCATTAAAATTTTCACTTAAGAAGGCTATAGGCTTACCTTCTTGGAAAAGGACAGTGCCAATCTCGATGTTGGAAGCATCATAGTCTAGTTAGAATACTTTCTCAAAATCAGGGAGAATCAATATCGATTTTATGGAGAGCTTTTCTTTAATAAGAGCAAAATTGGCTGAAGCTTCATCTCCCCAATGGAATTTTCCCTTCTTTAAACAGTTCGTGATTGGGGCCATAATAGTACTGAAATCTTGAATGAAACTCCTATCGAATGTTGCAAGGCCATGGAATCACTTTCCTCACCCAAAATCCTTAGAATTGGCCAATTGCAAATCACGGCCACTTATCTTCCTCAACGTGAAGTCCATCCGTGCCAACAATAAAACCCAAAAACAAGAGGTGTTTTGTTATGAAGTTGCACTTTTTCAGATTAATGAACAATTTATTTTGCTGCAACGTTAATAGGACATCCATCAACTGCTCTGTGTGTTGATGCCCATCTGGACTATATATGAGTATATCATCAAAGAAATCTACCACAAACTTGCCAATAAAAGGTTGAGAACCTGAGTCATCAAATGCATGAAAGTATTAGGAGCGTTAGTGAGTTCAAACGGCATGACAAGCCATTCTTACAATCTTGCACTTGTCTTGAGAGTCGTTTTCCATTCATCGCCAGGGTGAATGCAAACTTGGTGGTATCCGTTTCGAAGGTCAATCTTTGTAAAAATCTGTGATCTAGCAAGTCTATCTAGCATATCGTCAAGTATAGGAATCAGAAACCTATACTTGATAATAAATCAGTTAATGGCATGATTGTCTACACACATATGCATAGTGTTGTCTTTCTTTAGCGTTAGAAGTGCAGGAACTACACATGGACTTTTGCTTTCACTTAAGAAGCCCTTTCGAAGGAACCCTTCCACCTGCTCCTGTAGAATTTGATTTTGCTTCGGATTCATTTGATAATGTGGCAAATAAGGAAGACTAGCACTTGGAAGAAAATCAATCTCATGTTGATTATCCCTCAAAGGAGATATGTCGTCAGGTAAATCCTCAGGCATAACATCTCTAAATACCTTTAATAAGGGCTGAAGAATGTCAGGAGCATGAACCACAATTTGTTGGTTGCTCTTGTCCACAATCATATACATCCCTTCACGCTTTCGGATGTTCATCATAACACCTGCATTCTGTTTCTTCACAATCGAAGGGAAATTAGTCTTTAGTATCAAGGTAATTTTAGTCCTTTTCCACACAAAAGAATATGTATTCTCCCTAGCTCGGTGTGTAACATCAACATCATATTGCCATAGTCGACCCAGTAAAACATGACACGCATCCATCTCCACAACATCATAGACAATAATATCTTGATATGATTTTTCGATCAAAATAGGTAAACGACATAATTGGTTTACCTTAAGTTCAGCTCCCTTGCGTATCCACCCAATCATGTAGGGTGTGGGATGCAGCTCTGTTGCTAGGTGTAAGTGATCCACCAAGGACTTTGACACTATGTTCTTGTAACTTTCGCTGTCAATGATGATATCGCATATTTTGCCTTTGACAGTACAGCGAGCGCAGAAAAGCTGATGCCGCTGGGTGTCTTCCATACGCGGAGTAAGCAATAAATGACACATAACATAATTAACATGCTCGCCCACTTCATCCTCCACTCCTACTTCTTCTTCCCCTTCCCAATTCTCCTCCTACATATCTTCGTCATGTTCGACAATATTGGCCGTTCTACGGGGACAATCGCTAGACTGATGACCCAACTCGTTACACTTGTAGTACTTAATCAGTTAGGGTTTGGCATATGGGTTATGGGTATTCTGATTGGGAGTACGATGGCTTACTACAACTGCTTCCTTAGGCATCCCCGTAGTACCCCTTGGAACTCGGTTCGAATAAGGGTTTTGTCGACTAGAAGAACTTGTAACACCGTGCTGTCTTCCTTTCTCGAATAACCTATGATCCAAATAAGTGCTACCACGAGTGCTAGGGCTATGCCTCTACAATTGCGTCTCAATTTTTTGCACCATATCCTAGGCATCTTTAACAGAAAAGAGTCGATGCAAAGAAACCTGATCCTGGATATTAAGTTGCAAACCATTAATATACCTAGCAGTTTATTATGCCTCAGACTTATTTAGGTTACTGCAAGCGGAGAGTCGAAGGAACCCTTCTGTATAAGCTTGGATCGATCTATTCGATTGTTGGCAATTCTAGAATTGTTGAAATAACAATTGCTCATAATCTGTTGGGAGGAACCTCTTCTTTAACTTCTGTTTCATCTGACCCCATGATTGAATAGGAGTCTTGCCTTGTCGACGTCGTGTTAATTGAGTTTGTTCCCACCAAGTTGAAGTGCCACCATTCAATTTGTACGCCACCAGTCTCACTTGGCTATCTATGTTAATATCCATAGCATCGAAAAATTTATCAACCTCCCAAAGCCAGTCCAGGAAATCTTCAATATCCAAATTCCCATTAAAAGTAGGGAGATCTACTTTGAGTTGATACTGCTCAGGATATCGTCGATAGCCCCCCGCCATCGATCCCCACGAATATGCTTCTCCTGGAATCCCCTTTATCGGTGACCACCTCTTGGAAATCTTCATCCTCCGTATTCTTGACATAGTCTTGACACCTGTGACGGGGAATTCCTCCACGCCCCATAACATCTTCGAGATCACGAGCAATAGGGATTTGCTTAGTTGGAAGAACACCAAGTGCACAGTTTATGGACAAACGTTGGATGGCATCAAGGATCTCTTGAAACCTTCGATCGGTTTGAGCCACAAACTGATTGAACTTAGCCCACATAATAGGCTCGTTTTCATGGCCCTCAGCAGCGGGGAGATTAACATTGATGTTATTCACCATCGTCACAGGAGAAACCTGCTCTAATACTAAATGACGCAGCGAAAAATATAAATTTGGAGCAACTCCAAAGAATTCAAAATTTTATTCCTTGTTAACCCCCTCAACTACAAAACGAACATCTTATATACAGATAGAACTAATGGAAACCAAATAATTGAAGATAACATCTAATAAACCAAATATGTCAAATAGGTATGACAATCACAAAACAGTCAAAATAGTGTTGTTTCCAAAATTAGAAAAACTGTTGAGATTTTCGATGATTACAGTGATCACATTCTTCAAGATAATCATAGGCTAATTGTTCTACATCACAAGGCCACTAGTTTGCTACTTTTGCTAGCTCCTTTTCTTAATCATTAGTGTCATCAATTGGGGAGTACAATAGTTCTTTTTGTTTCACATTTTTATGGTTTCTCGTGGGCAACAATAAAAAACATGAAAAAGGAAGTGGGTGTTAATATTCTCATTCTTTCAGGTAAAAGTGTCACTTTTATCCCTAACATTCGACAAGTTTAACTATAACATTCCAAAATGAACAATTATAACCTTAATATTTAAAAAATGATAAAATTAGACTCTGTCCTAATAGAAAATTTAACTTCATATGTTAAATATTAGATAAATGTTGACATGATAATTTTTTAATATTTTTTGTAGGTCCTTAGAGTCACGCCATTGCTGACATGGCAAGGTAGGATCTACTTTATAAAAAACTATCAAAACTGTATTTTATTTATAAGTGTAGGATTTATCTTTTTTAAATGAACATTTCTTAATTTAAAAATGTTAACAAAATGATCCCACATGTTGCATTTTGTTTAGCCTTTGTCTGAAATCCTTCCCTCCCTCGTCATCTTTTGTTTCTGCATTAGGAATTAGTGATTGTCTGGAATTCGTCAACTTCTATGTTGTAATATATAACAACTTGTTTGAAGATGAAAAATCGAAGGTGGTAGTAGTTTTGCAAAGTTTCCAATTTTACCGTAGTCGTCTCTAGTACAAATAAAAACAAAAGCAATCAAAAGCGAAATAAAAAAACACCAAAAATTTGGTAACGCAGTTCGGCACACGTTGTCTACATCTACTGGGCCCTCACCCAGCTTAATACTTTCACGAGTGTATAATAGATTTACCCAACGCTTTATTGAGTTGACACCACTCAACCTTTGATACTATCTCTCAACCTCACTTCCCGTGAAAGTATTTCATATACAATAACACGAATGACTTGTGTTCACCTCGTCAGAGGATTTTTCTAAACTACTTTTACTTAAATGACAATTAACAAAAATAATTCAAGTACTCAATCAACTAAGAACAGAACAATGATGTACTTGAGATAAAAGAAAAACTTCCCTATGGTTTTAGCTTCCCAAAATACATCTGAAAATCTATCCACCAGTTGAATTGATTCATCCCAACTTCAACAACTCCAATTAAACCATATGAGATACTACACATACCATGCATATTTCATGCACAAACCTAGAAGAGCAAGTCTAGAAAATCACAAATTAACCCATGGTGTATTACAACCCTAAAGACGTGCACTCGTACAGCTATGTTTTTCAATACTTAAATAACGCCCACTACACAGTTGATGGAGACGTGCACGAAACACTCAAGCAAGAATCCCTTATCCAACACGCAAAACAACTTCCCTTTTTATGCTATACCTAAAAATCCAACCGTTATCTTGAGAGCTATGCAACGAACATTAGCTCACGATGTCTATTTACTAAGGTAGACTAGCCATAATAGCATCTGCACCATTCCAACTCCTTCGTAATGAATAGCAACTCCGTTAGGCATCAAAACTCCAGTCAAAAGCGAAGTTGTTATGAAATTCTTCAAAGAACCACCATCAACAATCCTATGTTTTATAACTAAAGCAAAGCCTTCTTTTCAAGATTAGATACAGACGGTGGTCACCATGTGATTTACATTTATACAGTGATCAATTTAAATTAAACTTGGTTGCATAAGATTAGCAGTGCATGCACCAAAATCCCAAATAACAAAGACCAATGTCCATCCAAAAACCTTTTTTACCACATCTAAACTTCCAGCAGTAAACCTTGACTCTCACACACATAATATACCACAATCGTGATGTATACACATTCCAACTTAAGATAAAGTTCTTTCACCCTTAAACCATTATCCTAAAAATCCATCATACTTCTTGTCAAAATACACATTAATTAAGGATAGGACTCTATCACAACTAGAAGATTATCACTAATAGCTTTTTGAATCCAAGTCATTATCTAATTAATCTTATATGTCCAATTAATAAATAATATGCCAAAACTAAATAAAAATATATATGTTATATATCTTAACAGAAGCTATGGAGATGCATTACGTGGGAAAATTCGGACAAAATAATAATTTTACTATTCTTTCTTACAAGATAATGTTTCTTTCCTCATCCTTTTTGTCTTTGGAATTTAGGTGCTGTGAATTTCTGTAACAACTGTCGTGTCCATATAGAAGTGTAGAGCAATTGTCTTACTCATTCAATTCCCATGAAAGCGCTAAGACCATCACAAGTTGGGATTATTTAATGTATACTGAGTAAAAATATCCTAACCTAATCGCAATAAAGGATTTCCAATCGAATATTAGTTTCCAAGCTTTTTGGATTTTCTTATTCCTATATTAGCATTAATCCAACCATTGATGGTAAAGGATCTACCAGATGGACAATATGGATTTGATCCCCATAATAGCAAAAAGGGGAGTAAACGGAGCACTTTCGTTGTAGTGTGTGGTTCTTTTGCATTTGGATCATAAGTAAGTACTTTGGTTAATTTATTATAGCTGGAAGGTGTACAATTATAGACTGTCTTGTTTATCACTACTACTTATAAGAACATGTCTGTTTCTAATTCATTTCGAGCAGGGTGTTCGTCAGCTATAACGAAGGATCTTTCTAAGACTATGTTTGGCTAGGGTTTTATTAATAAAATTGAATGTAATGTAATATTATTCCATCATTTGAGAGGAGGATTTATAATAGAATGGAATGAGATGAGATGGAAGAGGAGGGTTTCATATTACATCTCATTCCATCCTAAATAGTAAAAATAAAAAAACCTCTAATTTAGTAGGTTTATGATGGAATGTAAAATGATAAACAATTTTTCACTATATTATATTATAAACCCTTCCATCCCTCCCAAACAACAATTTTCTAATATTACATCCATTTAATTACATTACATTCCATTATAAACCATTATATTTCATTTCATTCCATTAAAAACCTTACGTCTAACCAAACATAATAAACCATTATATTTCATTTCATTCCATTAAAAACCTTACGTCTAAGCAAACATAGCCTAACTTTAGCCAAAGTAAGGCAAACAATTTTCATCCTCTCAAGAAGTGATTGAATGTTCACATGAAGGATTGAATGTTCACATGAAGGTATGAACTAATTTAATTAGCATTTTTAGAAACAAATTATATTTTTCTCTTTGTCGGAAGTTAATTTTATACAATGACATAGATTCCACTATCTGGATACTGATAAAATTTCCAATCTAATGGAAGTTACCAATTCTGAACAGCAACAATTAGAGACAACGATAGAGAGAATAACCATACATTCAAGATCTAGGATTAGCTACTACCATTCCTTAAAATAACAATGTGAATCTCTACATTAATATATTTGTAATAGTTTATATTGGTATGCAGTACTCTATCTACAGTTCCATATTGACATCTGGTGCACTTGCATGGCCCATGCAATTGAATAGCGATGCATTTTAATAGTAACGTATGCTTGCATGTCCCATGCATTTTAATTAATGGCCACGTAAACTTGCATGGCCCATGAATTTTAATAGCCATGTATTATGGACACTTAATCAAAATATTTTAGATTTCTATTGGGCACTCCTTGAGATCTTCTTGGCTTATCAATATTCCCTTTTAATGTTGAGAATGCACACAGACAATGAGAGTGTCTAGTGCCTTCTGTGCTGAAGGCTAGTTAGCCATTTACGTTGTAAAGGTTTTCGTAATTTGATTATAGATTTCAGCTTTTTATTTAAGGTCAAATTTTCATTTTCCTGTCTTGATAGCAATAACAAGGGCCTTTTTCATTGGACGATTAACAACAGGATATGGAGTGGGAGTCTTTTCCTATATGGTACCTTTCTCATTTTTCCAATATATGTTTCTTGCTCTGCCTTTTATATGAATTAGAGAGTTACTTAATTGTGCATTTTGCTCATTAACTTTGATTCTATGGTTTCAATTGGTGTAAGGTATCTATTTTTATTGCTAAATTTGTTAGACACTTTTGTAATTTCCTATATAGTTGGACAATATTTAATTGCATTTTTTTAGTTTTTAAATAACTTATCAGTTAAGTTACGTAATTTGATCCAAATAAAGATAATAAAATGGGTTAATAAATGTTCTAAATCAATGGGTCGAAGTTGGGTTAGAAAATGGATCTCAATCAGTATGGACCGGACCCATATTGGTCTTATAATAGGGAAGCCCAATATGGATGCTATAGATAAAGGTTAAGATCTCCCGTAGTTGCTCATATTATTTGTAAGTATAACAATCCTCTGACCTATTAAGAGAGCTTACATTTTGAAAAAATTGTAGAAAGGCCTTACTCGCATCCCGGAGAGTAGTTTTAGTGAAGGTGGCGGTGGATTCACGCTTGTTACGGCTTTAGAAACCTCTTTTGAAGTTACAGAGACCGAAATCAGGTATTTTCGCATTTCTTCATTTCTTTCCCTTTCACGTTTGATCTAGGATATGTAACTAAGGTACCGTTATGTATTACACGTGATATTAGAGCGGTTACGTGATCAGGTTGTAGAAAATAAAGATTTTTTGGTTTCCATCCATTATGGTTTTCATTAGTTTTTGATTCGGTTTTCAGTTTTTTGCATATATGATTACGTAAAAGTGGTACATATAAGGCTAGCTATGAAAAACGAGTCGAAAACGAGCCAAAAGGAGCAAAAAATTGATCCTGGATCGCCAGAAATTGCCCTCCCCATCGGAGGACGATGCATCGCACGCACCCGACAGTGCTACAATATCGACAAAGAGGCAACACGTGATTGACGCATGCAATACTCTCCCACAAGCACGAAATAGCTGGCACATGTGTCGCCTGTGGCCGCATCGACTCTGACACATGGATGACAGGGATTTAAACACATGGCGACATGTGTAATACACGCGTCATACAGTAAATATGGATGTATATGTGGGGAGCACGTGTTACACACGGGCCAGACTCATCTGGCGAGAGTCAGTCAACATACGCGTAAGCTGACGTCTGTGTATAGTTCTGCGTTGACGTCAGCTCTACAATATGCTGACGTCAACACCAAAAAAGAAAAAAAAAGAAAAGGGAAAATTTTCATAATTCCCATAAAGTTGCCCCGGTTCCTTTTTGGGTCAGTTTCTAGGTTGGAAAATTTTTTAAAGTGATTTTATTACATTAGTAATGAATTAAAGTTTAACTCAAGAAAAGGAATTAAGGTATTCTGAATCCATTTTCAAGTGAATTTTCATGTTTCGGACATCACATAAGAGAGATACTTCAAGTTTTCGTGTCTCGGGTCTCATGTTCAGTTTTTCGGATCGTATGATAGCTACTCGAAAAAAGAATTGAGACATTCTAAAGCCATTTTTGAGTGAATTTTTGGGCAACGGATTTGTCATAAGGGAGATACATGAGGTTCTCGTGTTTCAGGTGATCGATTCAATGTCCGGTGATGCATGATAGTTACTTTATTGAGATTTTTCCTTCACAAAAGCCTTAAATGAAGTTTTCATAGAATTTCTTCAGCACAAGTGTGTAACCATGAGACTGTGTGTTTAGATTTTTGCATATATTAATGTTACATTGTCACATACCATATGCCCATAAAGAATGCGAGGATAGCATAAAGATGTATCATTTCTGTTTGTAGACTTTTTAAGTGCTAATGAGGGTGTAGTCACCACAGTGGCCTTTCGATTCAGTATTTTGAATTGTTCTACTTACACGTTAGGGGATGTCTGTGGTCTCATGTTTGGTTATTCTACCCAAAAGTGTTGGCTTTACATGAGATTTTGAGATGTGCATAAAGGCATTAGATAGAGGAAAGTCGTTGCTTGAATGATCTATTCGCCCATAGTAGTGTCATGAGAGTTTGATGGTTTATACTCTGATCGCTTTTATGTGGAGGCCTAGTTACATATATTATGTATTCAGCTTATAAGTGTTTTCTAATATATGTGACCGGATTTTTAGTAAAGATACTATTTAATAGCTTTGAGTATTGTTATTGTCCTACATTTATGCTAATTTAAACATTATCATTTTGAAGTTACCTTTTCAGTCAACAAAATCAATGTCACCATTGAAACTCTGACCGATTTCAATACAAAGAACTGGACAAAGGATGTATTGAATTCTATAAAGATAGCTATGGTTGATATGGTTATATGGACGAATAGGCCATCTTTACCTATATCCATGAGCTTGAGAGCTCATAAAGCAACCTATGAAGCTTGGGATTTGTCTAACAGATTATATCTGATGACCATTAAGAGATCCATACCTGACTATATACTAACTGGACTTCCAGACACAAACATAGTGAAGAAGTTTCTTGATAATGTCTCCCAGAGGTATACAATCTCACCTAATGTTGAGATAAGTACCTTGATGAAAGGATTATTCTTCATGAGATACACAGGAGAAAGGGGTAACGGAGTAGATATCAAGAATGATTTATCTTCACAGTAGATTAAATATGTTGAATATTCCTCTTCCTGATGCCTTCATTGTTCACCAGACTCTGAATACACTCCCTCTAGAGTTTAGTAATCTAGTGATGACATATTACTCGCTGGATGAATAATGGGACTTCAATGCTTTGATTGTCCATTGCGTTGCTGAGGAGGAGAAACTCAAGCTTGCTACTTCTATAACCCTTAAAGCAACTAAAGGGAAGGAAAAGATGAAGCCTGTCAAGATCAAAGGTAGAAAGTCAAAATCTTCTCCACATACTGATGCTATTCAATCCAGTGCTGGTAAAGGTGTGCATAACATAAAGAAACCAGTAGTATGAGGTTTAAAAGCAAAGACTGAGACCATCAGATAACTCCTTGGCTTATCAATTTTTATAAATATAAGTTGTGATAGTCACATTAAGTATTTGGTAACTATATAGTGGAACATTTGATCAAGGTGCTTCCACAATGTAGTGGTTCATATCTAGGATAAAGCCAAATTAAAAACGAAGGAGGAACTGATGGTTGATAGCAATGAAGAAGTAGAAGTAATATCTATGGGGAATGTATGTACTGAACCTTGTAGTAAGGTTCATTTGGGTTTTACACGATACATTTTATATGTGATATTTTGATCAATTTTGGATAAAGAGGGTTAATGTTTTGTATATAATGCTTCTGTTGTACAGTTGTTTAATGCAAAACATAATGTTAAAACTTTTTAATCATATGGTTTGTATAAAATGTGTCTTAGCCCGAATTAGATATATGCTTCTTTGTATCTTGCCAAACAAGTTATGAAATGAAGAACCCTGATGAGTAAAAAGTCATACATGGTGTGGCATAAAAGTTTAAGCCATATTTCTAGAGCTAGGGTTGAGAGATTGATCAAGGAAAGCATTTCTCAATTCTAGAT